>JAPDDO010000101.1:20000-195000 GCA_027422415.1 Schizothorax lantsangensis
TCAGCATTCTGCTTTAGATTTCAATTCTTCATCAAAAAGATGAACATGTAAAGCCATAAATTAATAAATCTCACAAATATTAATATTGGAAAAACAGTTTGTGAGAAATGGCATCATCACACCTGATGTGTGAATCTGTGCTTGATCTCGTTCAGCTCTTCTGGATCTGACATCATAAAGCAGAACAATGACTGTAGCCACACCCACCAGTGCAGAGAGGACCAATCGGATCACAGCTTCAGTAGAACCACAACAGTGGGCAGAGTCTGAGGAATAAAAACATCAAACTGAGATCAGCTCCGTCAATGAATGCTAAAATCAGCACCGACATCAACTGATATCAGCGCTGCCATACCTGCACATGCGTGACAGAGTTGAGTGATGTTGAGATGTGTGCTCTGGTTGCTGATAGGATTGTTGAGCACACAGCTGTACGTGTTTTTATCCTGATATTCCACCTCCAGAGGTAGAGAGAGACTGATGCTGAGATCAGACACACTGATGCTGGACAATAAACTGTTTCCTTTGAACCAGGAGAGAGTCACATCACTCACATTCACAGCTGAACACACCAAGGAACATGAGGAGGAGGATGATGAAGAACATTGTGAAGAGTTACTGCTGATGACAGGAACAGGCAGACAAGCTGGAAAACATGAGAGAATACAGATAAATGAGGAGGAATAAAGATATTCAAGTAGACGAGGAAGAAACATCAAGAGGAACCAAGATGATTAAAAGTAGAAAACTGAAAAAATAAAAAAAATTAATAGAAAGTTAAATATAAACCTGGCTGTTAAAGGGGTCATATGATGTTTTTTTAAAGATCATTATTTTGTGTTTGGTGTAACAGAATATGTTGATATGCTTTAATGTTCAAAAAACACATTATTTTTCAATTACTGTACATTATTGTAGGTCCTCTATGCCCCACCTCTCTCAAACGCGTAAGGCGCGTTCGACTTGAAGCGGCGCTGAGCAGAATGGTCAGTGTATGACATCACAGTACCGCAAGAGCGATAAGAGAGCAGACGGATCCTATGCTTTCGAATGGCTCTCGCGGTACTTTGATGTCATACACTGATCATTCTGCTCAGCGCCGCTTCAAGTCGAACGCGCCTTTAGTTTTTTACAAAGTCCCTCCTTCCAACAAGCACAGTCTGCTCTGATTGGCCAGCTGACCCAGTGCATTGTGATTGGCCGAACACCCCAAGCACTCATCGGAAATGTAACGCCGCTTACCATAATCGTGAGCTTGAGCTTTCAAAATAAAAGTAAAGACAGTTAATAATGTCCTTAGTTTTACCATCAGTTCAAGCCCGAGAGGGGAACAGAGTCGCGTGACAGACACAGTGATGATGCTTGTATGTATTTGCACACAAGCCACGATTAAGACAGCTGACTCCACTGTGATGTGACCCTGTCTCTCTCTCTCTCTCTCCCTTTCTCACACCACGCACGCACACTCACTCCGCATTTGAACAGTCAATAGCAAATACTTAAACTAAAAACAAAACCTACAGTCGCTGATTCAGAACGCCAGATTGTCATAGCAAAGTCATAATTTCCTCCTCTCCTAGGTTTCCCCATAACCTCTTTCACTATTCCCTACATTAGTCCACTCATACAGTTCACTTGAAGGAGTGAATGAAAACGAGTGAGTGAATTCGGACACTCAGTGCACCGGAAGGACAGTCGCTTTTGCATAGTTTGCTTGCTGTTTAATAATTATTTGAAATGGGCAGCTCCAGTAGTAAGATTGAAGGATTACTCTTGAACTCGGTCATGGAAATTATGTATAAACCCTAATAGTCGATTTACTATTCATTTGTACCTGTGTTGTATTACACAGTATTAGACCGTGGACGAGCACTTCTAAAATGAATGAATGGATGATTCAGCTGCAGGTGGCGTCTTCTGGCGAGACATGGGAATTCACTCGGCGCGCGACTCTCACAGTGCATTATGGGTTATCTCTAGCCGTTGAGTGTACATCGGTTGTACACTCGTTTTTGCGGTGCATTGTCGGATTGAACGAGTGCACTCGGAACATCCACTATGGTTTCGAACACCACTTAAAATTGCTGTCTGCACTATTTGAGGGTATAGGGGGCAATTTCGGATACAGCCAGAGTCTCCCTGACATGACTGTCTGCATCAACACTACTGCGTTACTGAAACCACACCTTCTTTCTTTGCGTGAACATTTGGGCGGCATTATGCAAATATTTCCACATCGTAACGTAGACATGTGGGGTGTTTTTAAATGAGCCATTTTAGGGGGGCGTGGCAGAGTCTTAACTTTGATAAAGAATATCTCTTTGGTTTTGAGACTTTAGTCTTTGCAACTTCAGGGATCTTATCTATGTACAATCAGCTTGTAACACTACAAAGAGAAAGCAAAACTTGAAATCGCATCATATGACCGCTTTAATGTAAAAAAAAAGTTAGTAATTTTAACTTAGTCATGAAAAGATACTTCTTTAGATTGAGCTGTAATAAATAAAGCATGTGAAACTGATATTTGACTCACTGTAGATGGTGAAACAAAAAAAATAAGGCCTCCTGTAAGGCCTGCTATAAAAACTCTTCTGTTGTTCATAACATCCATCATGTTGAGTTGTGACGTTTGTGACGGTCAGAGATCCGGTTTGTTTGTCCAGCTTCAGTCTGTCTCTGAATCTCCCATGAAGAACATCATCGTAGACAGTGAATCTGTTAGCCTTTTTATTGATTTGAGCTATTAAAGTTTTTTCATCTCCAAACCTCCACTGAATCTCATCACCATCACTCATTTCAGTGAGACCAGAGTTTAGAGTGACTGAATCTCCCTCCAGCACTGACACTGTATCACCACACACACAGAAAAAAACAGAAACAGGGTTTGTCACAGATAAACAGATTATGATGGTTTATTAATTTAAATAGTTCAACACTTACATTTGAAATAAATGTGGCAGGTCAGAGGACGTGAACAGCTCCGAATATAAAGTCATGTATTGTCATCTCAAGACTACAGGAATTAGGCTGCGTTCACGCCACTGTGTAATTCACGTTATTTTGAGATGACAACACATGATATTGTATTTAGAGCTGCTCACATTGTCGAACTGGGAATTATGCATTTCAACTCCGTGCTGCATGTCTTTCGATTATGTTCACATTACTTTTGTATTAAGTCTACATTGGCAAAAGTCAATTACATGATTTTTAAAACATAAATATTACGAAATAACTGCTTATCTACATTTTACTTCTGGAATTGCTGCCATTTTTCTCAGTGCAGCGGTCACGTGGTACAAGCCGTAACTCTCAGACTGTCACTAATGTGGAATGTTTTCTCGGATGCCTCGTGGTGCCATCTCAAAGAGGCACGAAATCACTCTCATGGACCTTTTCCTGGACTGTTCCCAGCTGGTGGAACAACCCGTCTATCTCAATTCTAGCCTAAAAAAAGTCTAAAGACACGTTTTTCATCAGCACTTGACCAATTTATACTAGCACTTACCTATTCTATTTTATTAATTTTTATCCCCCCAAAAAAAAACTAGCTATGTGTACTGTGCTATACAGACTTGTCACCAGTGTTGCCAACTTAGCAATTTTGTTGCTAAATCTAACAACTTTTCAGACTACCCTAGCAACCTTTTCTTCCAAAAGCACCTAGCAACAAATATAGCTATTTTTAAAAATTTATTTGGCAACTTTTAGCAAGTTTTGTAAGTGACTCAGACAATAAAAGGCACACATTTTCCATCCAAATTACACAAAAAGAGGAAACCAAAGATGCCTAGCAGTACACACATTACGTGAACTAGTTAGCTGCTGTTTGCAATTGTTCAATTTAATAATAATAATTGAATAATTGTTCATTTATGATACATTTTGTTAGTAGCTTGTACCTGCGATTGTTGATCAGTTAGTACACTGTTAGAAAAATGGAAAAAATACTAGTAATTTTCGAGGACATATTACCCATTATCAACTTGTAACCTGAAAACACAATGCTTAATTTAAAATGCAGGTTAAAAAAAAAAACAATACGGAAAATTCTTTCATATTAACATAGTAGTCAACATGGGACTGCACTTCATCCTGCAGCATCTAGACAGACCAGGGGCTTATGTGAGGATCCTGTTTGTGGACTTCAGCTCAGCCTTTAACACCATTAAATCACTCCTCCAGACCAAACTGACACAGCTCTCCGTGCCCACCTCCGCCTGTCAGTGGATCAACAGCTTCCTGACAGACAGGCAGCAGTCAGCAAAGCTTGGTAAATTCTCATCCAACACCCACACTATCAGCACTGGAGCTCCTCAGGGCTGCGTTCTCTCCCCACTGCTCTTCTCCCTCCACCAACGACTGCACATCTAAAGACCCCTCTGTCAAGCTCCTGAAGTTTGCAGACGAAACCACACTGATCGGCCTCATCCAGGACGGTGACGAGTCTGCTTACAGACAGGAGGTTAAGGAGCTGGCTGTCTGGTGCAGTCTTAACAGCCTGGAGCTTAACACGCTCAAAACAGTGGAGATGATCGTGGACTTCAGGAGAAACCCCCCTGCACTGCTGGAACAGTTCTACTCTGCATCATTGAATCCGTCCTCTGCACATCAATAACTGTCTGGTTCAGCTCAGTTACCAAATCTGACCTCAGAAGACTATGGAGGGTAGTCCGGACTGCTGAGCGAATCATTGGTACAACCCTCCCTACTCTCCAAGAACTGTACTTATCCAGAGTTAGCAAAAGGGCTGGTAAAATCACTCTGGGCCCCTCACATCCAGCACACGCCCTCTTTGAACTGTTGCCGTCTGGTCGACGCTACAGAGCTCTGAGCACCAGAACAACCAGACACAGGAACAGTTTCTTCCCCCAAGCAATCCATCTCATGAACACTTGACAATAATTATGGTACACACACTATTTATACACTTATTTATCTAACACACATTAGTCTACATTTCAATTGCACATAATATACCTGTACATACAAAACTATCTACTGTTATATACCTGTACATACAATTGTCAATTTGTATATTGTTATTACTTATTTACTTGTTCTTTTTAATTCTTTTTATTATCTGTGTTTTTGTTCTGTCACTGTCATTCTGTTGTGCTGCGGTAGCTTCCTGTCATGAAAACAAATTCCTCGTATGTGTAAACATACCTGGCAATAAAGCTCATTCTGATTCTGATTCTGAGATTGTGCCCTTTTTTACAGACATTTCTTAGAGTGTAGCATACTAACTAATACACTGCATAAAGCCAAAAACTATAGAAATCCTTGAAAGGGACTTTGTTAAAGCATAATTGTTGAGAATGTGTAGTATTACTAATCTGTAGTATTACTAGTTTACTAGCTATTAAAAAATAAATTATAATCATTCAAAAATGTGTAAGTGTTCAATAATTCAATCAATGTATTAAAAATACAGTTATTTTTATTTTAATATTACATTATGTATATTATTTTATAAACAGATCTAAATTAACATATAGAAAATATATTTTTTTGCTGAGATTTGATGTTGTGACAATTTAGCGTCATGATTACGCAATGACGTCATCACGCAATGGCATCACAACGTCATTGAGCAACTTTTAGACACAAATCGACCTTCCTTTAGCAACTTTCTCTGAAAATTTGTTGGCAACACTGCTTATCCCAGCACTTGTATACTGTTGCCCTCTTGTTGATTTGATTGATTCTATTGTCCTCCTCATTTGTAAGTCACTCTGGATAAAAGCGTCTGCTAAATTATTAAATGTATGTGTAAATCTTTTATATCTGCTGACTCCCTGTGAACAAACCCGTGTTGACTTAAGATGCCTTATTAGATAGTGCCTGGTGAAATTCCAGGGTGGCGTAGTCGCTAGGAGTTTAATTTGTTAAACCCTCTGTGTTCTGCCACATAAATAATATCATAAAACAATAAAAAGAAACACAATGGTGTATGAATGAATTTCACTTTTGTCATTAAAAAACAGGTGTGAACGTTTTGGAACTCACCAATGACATTGAGATAGAAATAAAATATCTTGTAGCCGATCTGTAGTAGTTCATAATCTCCATCGTGTTGAGTGGTGATGTTTGTGATGGTCAGAGATCTGGTTTGTTTGTCCAGCTTCAGTCTGTCTCTGAATCTCCCATCAAGAACGTCATCATATACAGTGAGGCTGTCGGCCTGTTTATTGATTATTCAGCTATTAAAGTGTTTTCAAAATGACACCGAATCTGATCATCATCCTTCATTTCAGTGAGACCAGAGTTTAGAGTGACTGAATCTCCCTCCTTCGCTGATATTTTAACTGAATCATCAAACACACACATGGAGAACAAACAGAACAGAGTTCAACACAGATTGAGACTGTTGTTTACAAAAGTAAATGTATTGAAATATAAATTTGATACAAACATCAAACAACAGAAGCAAAATGGAGTTTGGATTATTAATTGAAACTTTGTGCTGATTAAAATATAAAACAGGTGGAAGTGATGTTTAACTCACCAATGACATTGAGAGTAAAATATTGCTTCCTACTGTTGATCTGTCGTTCATAACTTCCATCATGTTCAGTTGTGGTGTTTGTGATGGTCAGAGATCCAGTTTGTTTGTCCAGCTTCAGTCTGTCTCTGAATCTCCCATCAAGAACTTCATCATAGACAGTGAATCTATTGGTCCGTTTATTGATTTCAGCTATTAAAGTGTTTTCATCTCCATACTTCCACTGAATCACATCATTCTTCGTTTCAGAATAAGACTCTAGTGTGACTGAATCACCCTTTATCACTGACTTCATATCAACCTAATCGCCAAATACACCTGAAGAACAGAGTTTTTCACAGATTAAATCTTTAAAGTCACTTGTTGGTTTGATGGAGCTTCACTAAAATACTACTAATCATTTAAATGTGAAGTTAAAGGAAAACGCCACCGTTTTTCCATATTCCAATATGTTCTTCCCTCAATTTAGACGAGTTGATACGTACCTAAATGCTAGCGTTTAGCTTAGCACCATTCATTCCTTAGGATCCAAACAGGGATGAATTTAGAAGCCACCAAACACTTCCACGTTTTCCCTGTTTAAAGACGGTTACATGAGTAGTTACACGAGTAAGTATGGTGACACAAAATAAAACGTGGCGATTTTCTAAGCGGATAAAAATGATGACTATAATGTATGGCGGAAGAGCACTTCGCAGCACTTCGACCTCGCTGCAGTAATATCATCACTCCTGAGGTCGAAGTGCGGAGGGGGAGTTTTCAGGAGTGATGATATTACTTACTCGTGTAACTACTCATGTAACCGTCTTTTCTAGAGTGATTGAGTGCACGCACTGAGACAGGAGAGGTACGTATCAACTCGTCTAAATTGAGAGAAGAACATATTGGAATATGGAAAAACGGTGGCGTTTTCCTTTAATAATATTCTGCAGCAGCAAAAGACAAAAGATGATGAATGAAAAGAAAAACAGATTTATATTTATATGAAGCATTAACTAAAAAAAAGACACTTTAATGTTTAATGTCACACTAAATCTAATGCTGTTGAGCTTCATATTTATATTATTTTATTTAATCAATCCAAAATAACTGAGTTTAACGAATCACAGTTCAACTGTTTCTATTTAGAATAACAGTAAGGTGATTGTTCTGTTTAGGGTTTAGTTTTCTCTCTGTTTGCTCTGTATGCATTTGCCTGTGTTTTGTAGTTAATTAATCCCAGACCCATTTCTGTTCTTCTAATTATATCCTGTTATTTAAACCCTGAGTGTGAAAGGTTTCACAAATCAGAATAGTGACATTAAAGACTCAGGTAAAGGTAAGGGTTTACTGACCAAAATTGCATTGTTAAACTGGGGTGCTATTACACATCTGAAAGTGTACTGGATCACTAGATCAAAAGACACGTGAAGAAGAAGCAGAAACACGTGATATCATATGTAAGCAGATGCATACTGCATGTAAAGCAACACAATCATCAACATTAAATAGCATATGAATCAAAACTGCCCAATTTTAGTGAATGAAATGCCGACTGTTACTGAATGAAGTTCTGTGAAGCATTAGGGGTGCTGATGGACTCAATCTACTCCATCTACGTTTTGATCGTCGTTTTGAATTCAGTCCAGATGCAGTCTTTGACAATTTTCTAAGCTTTTTGCTCAAAATGTTTTTTTTTTTTTTTGTTTGTTTTTTACGAAACGTGCCAACATTCAAGAGTAGATAAAAAAAAGGATGCATGAAGCTAGAATACAAGTTTTTTTTGTTGCTGTTGTTGTTTAAAAGCAGATGCTTGGTTCTTTCTTTTTATATATTGCATACTCAGATATTCATACAACAAAATATTCTAGGGGTCATGAAACGTTTGTGAAAATGATCCATTATGCTGACTGTAGCAGCCCTCGGCTTCCTTAATATGAGGCAGACAGTCTCAAACGGGTGTAATCGGTTTATTATTCTGGAACCAGCATAAGCACTGTGAAAACTAGAAGTAAACACACAAATAGCTGGTTAATTAGCCTTTGGCATAACACAAATTTAAAAATAAATCCTCACACCTTTCCAGTGCATCATCATGCATTTGTACATATGCAATGCACATTAAATTACCTTTAAGCTATTTAAAATAACAACACAAAACAATTATTTGCTCAGTTGAACACATGAAACTTTCCTGGTACAAGATACGCAACAAAAACAATTTCCAGAAACAGTCAATGTAGACATTTTACATCATTAAAGAATTTCCGTCTCTTAAACATGGAACTAAAAAATACACACCTCGCTCCGCTCACCAAGGGTGCAAAATTTAAACTTGCTGCTTCTTAAGTTAGCCGCTAGCTTGATGGTCTCTGGGCTAAATAGCACACAAACGTGGAAATAAGACTAAGCAACTTAACAAACAAATATTTTGGTTTCAGAAATACATTATGGGTAAAAGAGTCACTAGACTGTGAAGGAATTTAATGGATAATAACTAACTTTTTCTTGTGTTAAGCGGGGTTTGGGTTTTGTTCCTTGCTCATTGTTTTCTTGTCTTTTATTTTGATATTTTGCCTTGTCATGGTTCCTGTCTAGTCATGTGATTCCCTTGCCCTCATGTTATCCTGCTATTGGTTCCTTTGTTCAATGTGTCAAGTTCTCATTGGTTGGTTAGCCAAGTGTCCTGTCTCTCATTGGTTTATTCTTGTCATGTGACCTGCATTATTTGATATAAATTAGGCTTGTTCGACTTCATCCGGCGCCACAAAGGTCGGCTGCTGCATGACAAAAGCAACGCATTCTGGTTAGAACATTTGTCCGACTTTGATCGGCGCGGCAGCCGCCTTTCTATCACATGTGCCATCAAAGTACCGCGAGAGCCAAACGAGACCAGTCGCCGAGGTCAGGCGCTGCAGTTGCTCAAAATCGGCTGCGAGAGCCTTGATGACGACACACTTTATTCTCATTGGTCAGATTCTGTGATGACACGCACTAGGTGTGTTCGTGTGTTTATTCTAACAATTCAATTCCAATACTGCTCACAAATCTGTGTTTTTATAACAGTAAAGCTTTTTTAGTGTAGTCGCACTGTTATCTTGAGTAATTTTTTATCAAAAACACTGATAAAAGCATATATACCCACACTTTACTGGTATTTAGTAGCCTATGTTTATGCTGAACTTTATTCTTGAACAGATGGCGCAGTATATAAGCAGTATATAAAAAGTGTTTCTGTTGCTCATAAAAACGTTTCTGTGTATTTCACATATATTGCATTTAATTCACTTTATCTGTGATAAGAGTATGGAAACACCGTGAGAGCATCACTACCGGGAGCAGAAAGTGTCCGACTTGAAGTCTTCACTTTTAATTCCGCCCCGACTGCAAGCGGCTACTCTTGCCAGCCGGTGGCAGGCTAGTGTAGTTCATCTCCAACAAGCCTATTAGCTCTCTTGTTGCCATTCGGCACGTTCGACTTTAAGCGGCGCTGCACAGAATGGTCAGTGTATGACATCAAAGTACCTATTGTTTCCTGTCGAGTATTGAACTGTGTAACCTGCTGTTGGGTAAGTTTGTGTTTCTGTTCATGCCAAGCAGGGGCGGCGCCAGAGAATGTTGAACGCAGGTGCTGAGGGGGTGCTAGATCAATGACGGGGGGAGCTGGGCAATTAATAGTAAATATGACCAAAACAGATTATTATTATTTTTATATGAATAATAAAATCACCATATAGGCGCATTTCAAATGTTTATGAGGAATGTGGTAGTATTATCGCGCTTAGCCTACTGCATGGGGGCGCGCACGCAATTACTTTTATTTATTTATTTTTTCCTGCGGAAAGAGCTCATACTCCTGTCATTTTTGGATGCGCTTTCTGTCGTCTCATGCAGTCTCCGTGAATGGAGCGCGTCACAACAATGAACCAGCTCACAGACATAAGAAATAAATCTGCAGAAAGCTTTGAAAACCAATTATAATAAAAAAACAAATCTTCTGATTATCTAGTCCGTGTAGGTGCATTTCTCTATTAAAGGCACGTCCACTGTGGAGATGGCGAGTCTGAGAAAGCACTAGTTTATTAATAAATAATTAAAATTTATTTTTCCCCGATGCATTCATAATCATTACTTTAGCCGGTGCTTTGCGGCATGTGTCATGCGTGCATTTGAGCGCGGAATAATACGCCTAAATGCCTAAATAATAACCTAAATGGTTATTATACTATCAATTTAATATAAACGTGCGAATAGTTCACTAGAAAAATATTTAGTCGGGCAGGCCATATTTAGTCGGGCTTGGCACAAGGAACCGATCCATTTTTAAAATAAAATGCTGACGTTACGTGCCACTGCAAATCACGTTATTTCATTGCAGTATTTATGCATGTGTTTAATGAGTCAAATGTTTTTATTTTATTTCATTTTTTATGTGGGTGCTATGGGGGTGCTTTGGTTTTTCTTGGGGGTGCTGGAGCACCTGCTAGCCCCTCCCTAGCGCCGCCCATGATGCCAAGTCTGTTCAAGTCAAGTCTTTGTATTTAAGATTACTTTTGAATAAAAGCTGCACTTGGGTTCATCACAACTTGCCTTCAGTTGACCGTTTGTTACATCTTGCAGGATTAATATTTATATGTTTTAGAAACCTAAATTTCCCCAACACTTTGGCCAAAGTCAGAGTGTCCGAATCATGTACAAATATAACAAAAGGGGAAATGAAACTAGAGAGTTGTCCAAATATATAAACTCAAGACTTTGAGAAACAAAGTGAAATAGTCAAGACATCCGGATTTGCTTCAGAAGGATTTGAAGAACCAATCGCACAGTAGATACGCTGATTCTTGAGGTTTGTGTTTGTCTCGTGAAGGAGTTTAAAACTGATTGTTTACTTGTTTTTTTTCCCCTTGTTTTTTTATCCTCCAAGGCTTCTGATTAAAATGCTGCTGGAGCCTCATGCTGTAAAATCCCAGGATTATTATGCTCATGTAAAATTGGTACCAGAGATTAGACTCTGGAATACTGACATTAAATAAGCAACAATTATCGGGGTTAAAGCACTTTAAGGCTTTTAAAACAATGTGCAAAAAAATTACGGTTTTCTTTAGCAAAAATGTAAACACTTACAGCATAGAGTGAAAAGCAACTAATATTAGAGAATCAGAATGAGCTTTATTGCCAGGTATGTTTACACATACTAGGAATTTGTTTTAGTGTCAGAAGCTCCACAGTGCAACAGAATGACAGCAACAAGACACAGATAATAAAAAGAATAATATATAAATATACAAAATAGACAATGTACAAAATAGCAAAAACACAATATATAATATAGACAATTATGTATGTACAGGTATGATATGTGCAAATTTGAAATGTAAATAAGTATGTGTGTTAAATAAATAATGTATAATAGTGTTGTGTGTTCCACGTTTATTGTTAAGTGTTCATGAGATGGATTGCCTGAGGGAAGAAACTGTTTCTGTGCCTGGCCGTTCAGGTTCAAGTACAACCTCTCCTGGGCCTTTTTCACAATGGACTTAATGTGAGTGTCCCACTTCAGGTCCTGGGAGATGGTGGTGCCCAGGAACCTGAATGTCTCAATTGCAGTCACAGTGCTGTTCATGATGGTGAGTGGGGGAAGAGCAGGGGGGTTTCTCCTGAAGTCCACGATCATCTCCACTGTTTTGAGCGTGTTAAGCTCCAGGTTGTTAAGACTGCACCAGACAGCCAGGTCTTTAATCTCCTGTCTGTAAGCAGACTCATCACTGTCCTGAATGAGGCCGATAAGTGTGGTGTCGTCTGCAAACTTCAGGAGCTTGACAGAGGGGTCTTTAGATGTGCAGTCATTGGTGTAGAGGGAGAAGAGCAGTGGGGAGAGGACGCAACCCTGGGGGGCGCCAGTGCTGATCGTACGGGTGCTGGATGATAATTTTCCAAGCTTTACTAGCTGCTGTCTGTCTGTCAGGAAGCTGGTGATCCACTGACAGACGGAGGTGGGGACGGAGAGCTGTGTCAGTTTGGTCTGGAGGAGTGATGGGATGATGGTGTTAAAAGCGGAGCTGAAGTGTACAACCAGGATCCTCACATAAGTCCCTGATCTATCTAGATGTTGCAGGATGTAGTGCAGTCCCATGTTGACTGTATCATCCACAGACCTGTTTGCTCTGTAGGCAAACTGCAGGGGCTCCAGTAAGCGTCCAGTGATGTCTTTCAGATAAGCCAAAACCAGTCTTTCAAATGATTTCATGGCCACAGACGTTAGAGCCACAGGTCTGTATTCATTAAGTCCAGTAATTTGAGGTTTCTTTGGGACGGGGATGATGGTGGAGCGTTTAAAGCATGAGGGGACTTCGCACAGCTCCAGTGATCTGTTGAAGATCTGTGTGGAGATGGGAACCAGCTGGTCAGCACAGGTTTTCAGACAGGCTGGTATCACACCGTCTGGGCCCGGTGCCTTTCTTCTCTTGTTCTTTCTGAAGACCTCACGCACATCATCTTCACTGATCTGAAGTCCAGGGGGAGTGAATGGTGTTTTTTCAAACCTGCAATAGAACTCTTTCAGATCGTCTGCCAGTTGATTCTCCACAGTGCTGGGGGATGGTGTCTTATAGTTGGTGATGTCTTTCAGACCTTTCCACACTGAAGCAGGAATACTGGAAGAGAATTGGTTCCTTAGCTTTCCGGGAATAATAATTCTTTGCCACGCTGATCTCCTTTCCAGTGTGTATTTGGCCTGTAAAGAATCTGTCCCCATTCCTGCGAGCATCTTCTTTGGCCTGACAGAGCTGTCTGAGTTTTGCAGTGAACCATGGTTTGTCATTGTTGTAGGTTAAATGAGACCTGGAAGGGATGCACATGTGTTCACAGAAACTGATATAAGAAGTTACAGTCTCTGTGAGCTTGTCCAGATCAGTGGCAGCAGCTTCAAAAACAGTCCAATCAGTGAGGTGGAAACAGGCTTGTAAATCCGGTTCTGCTTCATTAGTCCATCTTTTAACAGTTCTTAATACAGGTTTAGCTGACTTCAGGTTCTGCCTGTAGGTCGGTATGAGATGAACCAAACAGTGATCAGACAGCCCCAAAGCTGCCCATGGGACAGAGTGGTATGCATCCTTTATTGCTGTGTAACAGCGATCCAGTATGTTACTGTCTCTGGTGGGACATGTAACATGCAGTCTGTATTTTGGCAGTTCACGGGAGAGATTTGCTTTATTAAAGTCCCCGAGAATGATTAAAACCGGATCAAGTCTGGGTGTTGTTGTTCTGTCTCTGTGATCTGATCAGCGAGTTTCTGTAAAGTTGAGCTCACGTGCGCTTGCGGTGGAATGTAAACACTCACGAGAATGAGAGCAAAACTCCTGTGGCGAATAGAACAGTTTACAGTTAATGAAGAGCGCTTCTAGATCGGGCCAGCACATCTTCTTTAATGCTGTTACATCTGTACACCACCTCTCATTTATGTAAAAGCATGTCCCACCGCCGCGTGATTTCCACGTTGATTTAAGACTTAATGCGCTGTCCGGAATGGCATCATTCAGCCAGGTTTCCGTGAAACACAGAGCAGCAGAGTTTGAAAAGTCCTTGTTTGTCCGGGAGAGCAGAAGGAGTTCGTCTGTTTTGTTGGGTAGAGAGCAGAGATTCGCCAGATGAATGCTGGGCAACGGCATTCGAAATCCACGCTGTCTGAGCTTCACGAGTGCGCCGGCTCGCTTCCGCCGTCTGCGTGTCCTGAAGCGTTTGAACAGGGCCACTGCTCCGCCAACTAGAATGTTCAGCAAAACGTCCGAATAATTGAAATCCGGTAGAATATTTTGTGGTGTGTTCTGCCGAATGTTCAGCTGTTCATCCCTGGTAAAACTGATCATGTTTGAGAAACAAAAAACTGAAAAACTAACAAAAACAGTACAAACACTGGAGAGCCAAGCACAGAGGCTGCCGTTTGCGGCGCCATCTTGATTGTAATCGTAAGTACAGATGATTTACAAAGGAAATTTACAGCTGCATTTTAGTGCCACATTGCATCACCGTAGCGCCATTTTGGAGATTATCCCCTGGACGCAAAATGCGTACACTTTTCTCTTCAGCCTCGACACAGGGATGAGTCTTATACGTCGATTTACGCTCTGATTTGAATGCAAACAGCGCAGCCTTGTGGCCCAGCTGACACAGAAGAGTGTACGCATTTTGCGTCCAGGGATATCCAAAATGGCGCTACGCTGACGCAGAGGAGAAGTTGCATGCCTAATTGTTGAATAAAGTCGTTATTTTTGTTTTATTTCTGTACTAAAAGTATTCTCGTCACTTCAGAAGAGTGTACGCATTTTGCGTCCAGGGATTAATCTCCAAAATGGCGCTACGCTGACGCAGAGGAGACGTTGCATGCCTAATTGTTGAATAAAGTCGTTATTTTTGTTTTATTTCCGTACTAAAAGTATTCTCGTCACTTCATAACGCTACAATTGAACCACTGATGGCAGATGGAGTATTCTGGCGATGTGTTTCATGCTTTTCTGGACCTTGACATTGTAATTTACTTGGCAGTCAATGGGACAGTCACAAGCCTTCTGGTTTTCATCCAAAATGTCTTAAATTGTGTTCTGAAGACTAAGAAAGCTTTTACGGGTTTGGAACGACATGGGGGTAAGTGATAAATGACAAAATTTTCATTTTGGGGTGAAGTATCCCTTTAAATATTTTTTCCAATCATTTACTGTATTATACCATGAGTAAAACATCTTGTGAATAGTCACTTAACGTTTACAGCCTACCTCAGAAAAGACAACAATATAACTTATGTTAACAAATTTGAGTCCACTTCAACCTTTAGAAAGTTTTATTGCTGTTTAATTTAACAGGCTATGTGAGGAATGAAAGCTTATTGTTATTGGTGGCTGGCGCACTACAAATAACGAATGCAATGGAAGACATGAAATATTATTTCCAAGCGTCCCCGCGAGTATGACACATGGTATGATTTCTGCTAATAATCCCACATATATTAAAAAAAGAACATTCTGGTAAGAAAAATAAAACCAGCTACTGAACATAATGTTCTCAGAACATTACAATTTCCAGCTGGGGTGACCTCACATTGTGACCATAGTATGAGAACACAGTGACTGTGTTTGGTGATAACTAAGCAAATATTTAATTACTACAGTAGTAATTTCTCGCTAGAAATTACATCTGAAATGGAAAACATTGGTCAAAAACATACATTTACACACAAACTGACGTAAATTGAAGATGTCATCTTTATTTTTCTAGCTCAGCTGTTACCAAATAGAAGCAAAGGATTGTGGGATGTCAAAGGCAGCAAAGGATACATCTATGCTGCCTACAAAAGAAAAGAAGACAGGAAGTTAACATTAACATTAGATTCGGACATGCCTTGAGGTCTAACTGCTTTGGAAGGGTTCCTCCAAAGACAGCCTTTTTACGTATTTACTTTTTTTTATGCAGCCAGAACGTATGTACTTATCGGATGGTGGCAGTGGGCTATTAGTATCTCTCTTTGAGTCAGTGGGGATTTCTTTAAGACTGCAAGGGAAGCTCGGCTTCCCCTATAATGTCAAAAAATTAATGGTCAAATATGTACTATTGTGTTAACATTTTATTGACTAAAAATGTGTTAGAACACGTTCGTCTCGAAGACGAGTTCGTTCAGAATCAGCTACATATAGCAGGTCGGCTGACTTCCTTCTCATACATTCCCGTAGCGTCACAGTGTATTTCCTTGTTGAAGCCTAGCGTCCATTGACTTCAATGGGGCTGCTTTGAACAGTTTTGTTCAGTGCTTCGAAACTAGACGGTCATTGGATAAATGCTGCGATTATGTCCCGCCCACGGACGCTCAGCGTCTCTGGGGGTGAATGGAGGAGTGGGCTGGCCTGGACTCCGGGCTTCTGTGTGATGATTGGAGGGTCTGTCGAAAGACTGCATCTCCTTTTGATTGACAGCGATTTTGTACTATAAAAAGTCGCTGACGCTGAAGCTATTCGAGCTCAGTCCAGGATGTCTTAAAAAGTCTTAAATTTAGTTGTATCAAATTTAAGGCCTTAAAAAGTCTTAAATTGTACAAGAAAGTCTTAATTATGATTTCGAGAGGTCTTAAATTTGGAGACGGAAAGACAAGAATTGTGATATGGCTGAATGTGACGATTAAACTTCAAAGGGCTATGATTTCATTAAATAAACATGAGCGCTGCACGTTTAAAGTCTGGTGCCGTGCTGCTTTATGTTCTTTCTTTACCGGGAAAACCATTATATTTCAGCCAAACACGTCACCTGCTGGCAGAGAATGAATCAGTTACCATCGGTTAAACTAGTGCATGTACGAGTTTCACTGCACGATTCAGTCTATTAAAATACATTTAGAATGATCACATAATTTAAGATATGGGGGCAGAAAATGTATACCCTATATTTACGGTATATCATTTCATATATAGTTAATAATAACGCGAAGAGTGCCATCTTTTCTCCAAAAGTCAGCATGATTACAAATGTGATTTTGATTTTATGCAACAGTTCAATAAACAATAAGTTAATATTAAGAGACTTACGTTTTAGACACCACATTTCCTGCTTTTGCTCTATTTCTACAACAAAAATAATTCCAAACACAGCCACAGCGCTGTTTTGTGTCTCTGAGCAACATGACGGTGATTCGTTCCTGAATAAATCAACCGTTAAATGATTTGGTTCAATCACAATGACTCACTTATTAACACTGAATTACTGCCACCTACTGGCCGTTTTAATTTCACATTTAAAGTATCTTCATTTTAAAAAAAATAATTTCAAACATCAGTTTTCAACGTTTTATGTTTCAAATATCAAAACATAATTTATGCATGTGTAACTGCAGGTTAGCATTCTGTGTCCGTCTGAGCTGCATTAAACAGTGTGTAAATACATCTAAATGCCACTTCAGATGCTTTGCAAAGATACATTTTGTTGATACTGATTTCATCTGCTTGGTAACAGCCCAAATGCAAGAAAGGTAAAAATGCCCATAAAACTTGTTGGAAAAGACTAATTTCTATCGCTGCTGTGAACTGACCTCACAGAATATGAAGAATATCAAAAAAATTCAGGAGTCAGCTGTCCACGGTAATCTTTTAGATATCAGCACAATAGCACACTCAGCAAAATATCGTTTAATTATCGTTATCGATTAAATCCCAGAAAATATCAAGATGTATTTTTTGTCAATTTCGCACACCCCTAATTCATGTTATTTCATTTATATAATAATTTATTGATAATAATTGCTAAAATCAATAGAATTAATACTTTTGACTTATCCATTTTCTTAAAAATGGTTTAAAGGCTGAAATGTAAAGTTTATCATTATATAAAACTTTTAGTTTTTGTGAAAACTTGTATATGAATTGTAAATTATGCTTTTTACAGTCATTTTACAGTTTAATATGGTTCTATAGACATTGCCCTACCCCGCTCATATAGTATTAATTTTATTTGTGGAAGTCTTAAAAAAGGTCTTAAAAAGTCTTAAATTTCATCTTAAAAATCCTGCAGAAACCCTGTCAGTCTCATAGTGGATTTTGCAAGTGTAGTCGAAAGACAAACTGCTGCAACCTATTTCTTGGTATTTGCTTGGCGAAATTGCTAGCCAATTTTCATCATACATTTCACACAATTATACACCACATTCCTTGTTTCAGTTTAACCTAATTCCCACATTTCCTCCGTCGAGTTTAATATCTTTTTTTTTTAGATAATTTGTTCATTCATTCTTTCATACAGTAGGCTAGCGTCGTAGGGGTGAACTAGCCAGCTAGCAAACTGCACACGTAGGGCAGAATTTACGTATAAATAAATGGACAATTTTTATGATGTAGGCCGAAAATGAGCTTCCCCTCTTTGAAAGACCAGCAGCCGCCACTGATTTGAGTATACCCTAAGAAAAATGCAGTGAAAACCATTCCCTGTAATGCAACTTATACTAGACACAAAATTTAGAATCAGGTAACTGAAATAATGAGCGCTTTATTTACAGAAGAAATAATCAGAGATAAAGTAAGATGCATTTTATAAAGTCAAAGTTGATGGCTCCATAGACCCAACAGCGACAGAAAATGTCAGCATTGTGATTCGTTATGTTGATGACAACTTTGAAGTTAAAGAACGTTGGTGGATGTAAGTAATGATCGTGCTCTTGGCAGAGATATTTGTGTTGAGGATCAGTGACAGAACCAATCTTCAGCTTCACTGCAGTAACGGTACATAAAGATACTGAAACTTCTTGACTTGGCTGTGCACAATAAATATACAAATCAAACTCAGCAACCAGACGCCACAAACACAAGCAGAACGAAACAGGGTGAAACATCTTCAATGGTTTCAGTCCACAAACTCTTCAAAACTGGCTCAGTCATAAAAAGACAGACATGCTGATGTGAAGCTGCCCTGTAGTAAAGTGAAGTGAAACTACAGTCAGTTAAAATAACTGCCTGTTTATTCAGTGTTACTGCATGTGACCATCTAACTCTTTTTTTTTTATCTATCTAAACATTGACACTTTAAGCTCCAGTAGACAATGGTGTCAATTTCAACAGAAATAAACTGAGCCATAACATGTTAAAAAATGTCTTAAAACAACTGTTTCACCTTGTCATGAGATCCTGTGAGTGTTTGGCTGTGCTCTCTCCTGTAACTGTCTTCAGGTTGTTTGTTGTTCATTTCTTATCAAATGACTCAATTGTTTCTTCTCTCGGACTGATTTTAGAGTTTCTCTCATGGCTTTATGAAGCAGAAACAGATCACCTGCTCAGTGGCATTACATAATAATGACGGGCCCCCTGGGTTGCACAGTTATGAAGCACATAAACACAACGCTGGTGTCTAGAAGGGAACCCATAAGCGAATTTGTGTCTAATCTACTTAATTTAGACCAACTAAAATCAATGGGTCTCATTCACTAATAATTGCGTACGTTTTTCGTATTTATACGCACATTTATAAGGCCCCGGGCGTACATGATTATTATTGCATACGTGTGGTATAAATTGTTCTTGAATTTTTTCGTACATTTAGAAAAAATTTTAGTACGAAAGTTTTTGATGAATCATGATTTATTCGTGAAAACGTCCATACGCACATTTCACGCGAAAATGTGTGCGTACGCATGTTTAGTGAATGAGACCCAATTCAAGAACAACTTTTACCACACGTACGCAATAATAATCATGTAGGCCTACGCCCGGGGCCTTATAAGCATGTATAAAGAACCCTACATATAATTAGATATGTTATTTACAGGGTGGGTGAAAAATAACTAGACATTAAAATTGATAATAAAGTTTAAGAGGTCCAATTATATCTGTCCAATTATATGTGTCTTTTTTCCTCTGTTGAACTGAAATTCTTCTTTTGGCCTCGAACTTCATGTCAAACCACTTTTTTTTTTTTACTTCAGCACCCGTCTGAATTTCTGGTGAAACCACGTTAACAGCTTGTGTTACTGCATCTCATGCTTCTTTTTTTATGCCAGTGGATACAGTTTTAAATAGCAAATTTTTTGTGGCTTCCACCTCCGACAGGAAAACCTCACGTTTATTATCGTTAAAGTTCTTTTTCTTTGTCTTTTGTTTCGGTGCCATAATTGTCTTTCTCTGGACGAGTTCGCTTTGCGGAAAGCCCTTATATGGAGCTGGTTTGGGCGTGTATTATACTAATTACTAACCTCGTGCACGCGGGCGCTCATTTAGAAGACTCCACATTCACTAACAGAAGAACGAGTTTAAGAACAAGCTCATGTGCGTACGCACCTGTTGAGAATTAGGCGGAAAGTTTTCTTGAGAAGTTCAAATGTGCGTATAAATATGAAAAACTTACGCAATTATTAGTGAATGAGACCCAATATCTTATCAATTAATTAAGTAGGCTTAATTAAGACATGTATTCAAGAAATGTATTAAAAACAGAACGACGTATTGTTTCAGCCTTAATCAAAGGCCTCGGAAACATGGTTTGTTTGTTATGCACTTCAATCCATTCCACACCAGACATTCTTGGTTTTCTTCCTATTTATTAAATCCAGACAGTTGGTTGATGAAACATTGAAATTAAAATTAAGATACAATTTATACAAAACGAAATTCACTTTAAAGAAAGGCTTTCTACAAAACAAAACTTAATGAAGTGGTCAAAATCATGTCTGACCCACTCCATGTCTCCCGACATATTGTGCATCTTATGAGCCTATCTTAGTCATGCTGTTCACTTTTCATAATCAACATTGATGAAGAAAATTGCCTAATATTTAAACATAAATATGAAACTAAAGAGGTTACGTTTTCTTTAACCCTTTGGCGGACGAACGCGCCGACGCATTCTGATGGATTTTTTTCCTCATGACAGCTGATACAACTTAAAATACTCCGTAGTTTTTGGCCATACAGATTAATTCAAGACATCATTATAAACTATAAATGGTCTATTTTTATTTGTGTACACTCACAATAAAAATGCTGGAATGTGTTATGGCAAGTGTTATCAGTTCTCTCTTGGTGCTCGTCTTCACACAGATGATTGAGCTCTTCGTTCTGGTAAAAGCACAAAAAAATGCACACAAACATGTCCTTGCTCTTGATATACAATCACTGATGAACACCTTTGGTTTTTAAAAAAAAAATATATATATAGGAGTGTGGATTAGAACCTAGAACCTCAAAAATGCTTGACAAAAATCCTACCACTGGACCATTAAAACATAAGGGCAATCTTCACGAATTTATGTATTCACTGCTGTGAAGAATCTCAGCACTAATTATATTGTATAATTAATATTTATATTAATATAGTCACATCATCGGCAGAGCCCCAGTGTGGCTGCACTGCCTGCACTGTCTGTAGTTACGCAACTGCACCTGCTAAAACTGTGTATGAAAGTGTTCTCTGATATCATCATATGATTAATATTTAACAGCTACTGATTACAATGCTGCTGTGATGCTCTAAAAGCTTATTTTGTTCAGAGCGAACACCGCATTATTCCTTTCAAATAATATTATGAGTATGCACTACTCAAATCCACTACAGCTGATAAAGTCATTGACAGCTCGGAGGAAGTTTTCAGTCATCATGGTCTGACCCTTACCATCAGATCAGACTGTGGCCCACAGTTCAACAGTTCTTTGTGGAAAATAAAGTCTACATGTGAAGACAACAGCAAAACCCACATAGCAATTTTTTCTGTCCCTGCTCTGGTCCATGTACACAGCCCCTTTTCCCACGGCACACATGCCGCAAAGAATGACGGCCCTGGAGTGGCCCAGATCTGGATTAAAGACAAGGGCCACACATGGGCCATAACTGGCCCGAGTCTCAGCCAGTTACTAGCCATTCACTGGCCCTGAATAAGTTTTAGTGTTTGGTGCCGATTCTCAGCCTTAAGTAAACCAGAAACCCCAAAATTGAGCCACCCCATACGGAAAGGTAATATATTCACATATATGTGAAGCACTATTAAATATATTGAAATGTATGTTGAAAATATATTTAAAAAATACATATAATGCACATGTTGTGTGTGTGTGTGTTTGTGTGTTTACATAGGCCAGGGCTATTCAATTGGCGGCCCAACAATCATCTTCATCCGGCCCGGGGGAAGAGTCGCACACAAGCCTCGAATGGTTTTTGTTCTAATTAGTTTGTCCACAAGGTGGCAACACTGGCCCGGGCCATTGTTTCACAGCCGAAAAAGAAAAGTAAGACAATCAACAACAACAATCTTCTGCAATATCAATAGACAGCAGCGTTGACAAGTGCTCCTGTGAGGGGATTATGTTATATTTACGCAACTCTAGTTTAAACGAGTATAATGACAGTGCTATCGGTCATATCTTATTGCGAGAAATAGCACAGAGACTGGACGAAGTTGATTATCAAATGGAGTAACTTAGATAAGTTTGAACGCTTCGCATTCGACTTTCCACATACGCTGCAGCCACTTCAGCAGACAAAAACGCACACAATTATGTTAAAATGTGTAGTTATGGCAAGTTACCTTGTAAACACGGTCTTAAATGAGTCCTAAATGACCATAAAATGTTGGGAGAAAAGCTAAAGTGTGCGTCAGATCCGCGTCATGTGCATCAGGTTTTAAAGAGATAGCGCTGCTTTTAAAGTGAAACCTGATGAAGTCTGTCACTGATGGAAATCAAAGAACACAAGAAAAAGCAGAAATCACTCTGCACTAGTCGCTGATAAACTTTTGTAATTTGAATAAAGATGAATTTATATTAATTTCATAGTTTATACAACAATTTATAGTTAATGTGAAGACTGATTTAAGTTCACTTAAATTAAAAGTTGTCATATTTAATGGCTTTCAATTATACTGTAATGTTGAATGGCTATAATTAATGGCTACAATTAAGGGAAAATTAATTTAATAGAGATATCAGTAAAATTACTGGTATCAATGATACTGGCCTTCATTAATAGTAGGCTACTTAGTAAAAAAAAATGCCATTAAACCGTATTTAAAATATACCATCTTTATGTTGTTTCTACATTAATCACTGTGAAATTATGATAACATAAATATATTAATATGCAATTAATTACAATTAATTACATAAATATGCGATTAATTAGTCATTTATTAATCAATTGATAGCACTAATGTTAACCTTTCATAGATGTTATTATTGATATAATATTTGGTTATTTTACAGCTGAACATGCTTTTCAATTAAAATGTATGTGTTCTATACCCATTATCAAACGTATAATTGAACTTACCTTTTTGGAGGACATAATTGCCAGATGGTCTAAAAAAACAAATAAACAAAAGTTAATGATACACATCTATATTAGTGGCAAAATAAACTACTGCTGAATTAGTCAGTTCATTAGTATTTTAAATTAAATTAGTATTATTTAAATAACAAAAAAAATGTATGTGACGCGCTGCAAAATATGCAAGACCAATGCAAATTTCAAAGTCACTCTAGCACGTTTACAAAGAAAAACAATAGTGAACGGCACCTTAAGGTGAAGTCTGTAAAGAGAATACGAATGATCACCACTGAATCGGTGACCGGGAAGGAACATATTTAGTTTACTTAGTTTTGTTGTCATCGTAGCATTATGCTTTAAATTCCCATTAACTTGTGGGAATGTGATAATAAACTGTGGCAAAAGGATCATTTTGTGGCGGTAACAATATCTTTATGTCATGGCCAAGTGTGTAGTCATGACTCAAGTCAAGATCCTACATTGAGAAAACAACATCCTTTTCTCATGGCCACAAGTAAAGATAGAAAATAATACATGTTTAAAATGTTTATCAAACCTATACAAACTATGCTTGACCATAGCAAACTGGGATTATCAGAAATGGAAATAAATAAATGCATTAAACTCTAAGACTGATGATACACGGGGCACCTTTTTGAGCAATGTTGCCGGCGGAGCGGGCTCAACGGGCAACCAGGTGAGACAAAGGGCCCATGATCGACCGTGTTCAATCTTGCGGTCAAACTGCATTCCCGTACCAGACAGTGATGCCTGGTCAGATAGGTGCCCCTGTAGATTTGAGGATTGGTGGGACCCTTTTCATTAGGCGCTTTGTGCCTTCTTGGAGGAATGGTGTTGGTGGTCCAGTGAGATCCCTGCGATGTGCAGGAATTTAGTGCTGCTGAACATTGCTCAAAAAAATCACAACCTCCTTTGTTTCTCCACATTGAGGGACAGATTGTTAGTGCCACACCATGGTGTGTCAAAATGAGACCTACCACTGTTGTGTCTCAAAAATGTGTGGTTGGAGCTGAACTCGTGTCGTGGGTCAGCAGCGTGAAGAGCAGCGGGCTCAGCCTTGTGGGGCACCTGTGCTCAGAGTGCAGGTGTTGTGGCAAGACTGAAGGTCTTCCGGTTAGGACATTGCAAAGGGAATTGTTAAGGCCAGCAGGTTTAGTTTATTTATGAGCTGTTGTGGGAAATTGTGTTGAATGCATGAAGTCTCGAGGTCATGACTTCACACGTGACCACGATGTAAAGATGTTGTTTACTTGATAAAATGATCTCGTGGCCACAATGTACTTTCACATTCCTACAGGTTAATATGTTTTGTCCTAAACAAAATTAAGTAAACTGAACAAGTTCCTTCCTGGTCACCATGCAAACATAATGGAACTGCTAAAATGCAGTCTAAACTTATATGCAGTTATATCAATAACTTTATTGATTTTTCAATTTCAATCATCTGAAAACAAAAATACTTTTTTAGTTGTGTTGACATGAAAATAACAATTTAAGTCAGAATATAATATACAAAAGTTGTGCATAAACACAGCCTGTGTCCAGATAGCTATGTTTTAAAAACTAAAAAAAAAAACAGAGGTACAATGCAGATATCCCCTGATGATGACTACATGAATAATAATAATAATAATAAAACTGACTTCAAAAAATGACTGGATATTTCAATATTGAATATTACATATCTCTTTATTGACTGACATGTGCAGAAGGTTTTAAAGAGTCATTGCAGAAAAATGTATTATTGACAAATTAACAATTTATGAACATGTCAAATCTGAACTGGTGGTACAACTATCCCTTCAATGTCTTTCTTAAGAAATAAAAGACTCTGACGTGTCTGACAGCCAGTCAAAACATATACTTACAAAGCCAAAGACGCTCTGTGTTGTGGCTCTTAAAAGAACCTTTGGGGTGTATGTAGCTGCTGTTGACACAAGCAAAAGAAAGCAAAAGAAGAAAAATCATGAGTAAGTTATGTGCCTGTAAATTAAAATGTGCCCATTGTTCATCAATGATTGTTAACTATAATCAGTGTGTTATGAGCATGGCAAATCACAGATGCAGGATGCTTGATTGGTTATTACAACAATTATCCCATTAATGTCTTAAGACATTACGGATGACTAACTTGCTGCATGATGTTGATATAAACATGAATGCTTAAGGTGTCTGACAGTCAGTCAAAGCATACTTACAAAGCCAAAGACGCTCTGTGCTGTGGCTCTTAAAAGAGCCTTTGGGGTGTATATAGCTGCTGTTGACACACAAGCAAAATATATCAGAAGAAGAAACATCACTGAATATGACTGAGTTGTGTCTGTACAAATTAAAACGTGCCCATTGTCCATCCATGATCATTGATTAATCAGTATGTTATAAACATGGCTAAACACAGATGCAGTATGCTTGATTGTTTATTACAAAACTATACCATTAATGTCTTTATTAAGCCATTACTGATTACTTTAACTTGCTGCATGATGTAACATAAATTGATCTAAACCCAAATAATGAGAAGGTGTCTGAAAGGCAGTCAAACCATATACTTACAAAGCCAAAGACAAAGAAGATGTGGCTCTTAAAAGAGCCGTTGGGGTGTATAGCTGCTGCTGAAACAAGCAAAAGAGAAAGAAAGAAACATTATTGAATATGTGAGATATTGCAAATGTCTGAAGAATTAAAATGGATTCAGTTTCCATCAATCATTATTGACTACTCAGTGTGTTATGAACATGGCAAATCACAGATGTAGAATGACTGCTGGATTAATCACTTACAACAATCAGATGGTAATCAAAACTAGAAGAAAAAAAAAATCATTATTTTCATTGTATAATTTCGCAAAGCTCTAATAAAGCTAATTATC
Source organism: Schizothorax lantsangensis (assembly GCA_027422415.1). Lineage (NCBI taxonomy): Eukaryota > Metazoa > Chordata > Actinopteri > Cypriniformes > Cyprinidae > Schizothorax > Schizothorax lantsangensis. The sequence continues at coordinate 46,151 of JAPDDO010000101.1, forward strand.
GCATTAAAGTATCAAACATTATCAGCTGTCAGTAATAACAATTTTACAAGCAATAGCAAATGATTTTCAGATATGTCTAACAATATTCTGTTACACTGAATAATCAAATGTAAAATGCCAGCCTTGATTGCGTTCATTAAAGATTAATCCTTGTTAAAGCTACAAAATTTATCCAGTCAAGAGATGTGAGGGACTTTCTCTTTAAAGTAATGATTGTCATTTGACAAACCTTCGTGTCAATGGACCATAGGATTAATTGTTACAAAATTACATGGGTGGCTGATTTTATTACTCATCTTTGATACACATGCTCGCGCTTGCTCTCGTTACACTCGTTGACTCGTTATGCAGCGTGTGTGTGAAGAGAGAGGCAGCTCGCGCTATTAACAGTCGGGAATTATTTCCAAAGATAATTTTAATAGTATTAGTATTAATTAATTTATTTTTAGATGAAGTTAACATGATAGACGTGATTTTGAAACAAGTGCTTCTCTCAATCTGAGCACATTTGCTCAAATGTCCAAATGAGCGCAAATGACGTCACACACAGGCTATTTAACGGCATTTAACGGTGATTTAACGAAATGGTAGGAAAAAGACGGAAAACCATTGTTTGTGTGAACAAAGGTGGTACATTACTGGAAAAGGCAGTAGGCTACTTCAACCTTTTCACATTTTAACGAGTTCGTATGAATTTTTGCTAAAATTTCTTTAACGTTACCTGAGAAAAACTAACTTTTCTCTCACATGTGTCCTATAATTATTTTATTATTAACTTTCGTCATATTTTGAAATATATTTAACATTTGTAGCCTAGTTTTACGTGTAATTTAAATAAATTGGGGGAATTACCTCAGGAAAACGCAGTCCACTGTGGCGATCCAGTCAGAAGTGACGTCCGCTGTGCACGCGCCGGGCATTGACTGCAGCTTATATGCCCTCTGCCAGGTTTTTTCGCGGGCTTGGCACGCGAGTGACAATTTAAATCTTGTGATGGACAGATGTCCAAATACATTTTATTGATTCTTTTTTTTTTACATTTATGTATACTTAATCATGCCTTGCATTACAGTACCCTGTCATCAAATGATAAATATAAAATAAAATAAAATAAAATTGAGCTGGCGCTTTTTATCCCACATTCGGGGTAAGGCTCAGCCCCATTAGACAAAAGGCTCCCATTATTCATACCAATAATTCATTTGCATAATATCGAAGTTAAAACTTCAACACAATCACTTAAGTAACCTAAGGTTTGCACCATATTCTGTTTATTTTAAGAATTTTTTTTTAATTAAGTATACAGTGCAATTAAATTGAAAAATATAATTATCATATTAACAATACAGTTTTTTAATAATAAAAAAATATCTGAAAGCTTCAAACTGCTTGATGAGATCTCATAATTTACTGTTTTACTTTGACTCATTGAAACAATCTTCAAACTGTCTAAATAGGCTATGGTCGAATGGATCATTTTGCAAAAAAAAATAAAAATTTAAAAAATAAATAAATAAATGGAACAAATAAATAAAGTAAACAATGCTTTAAGTTTTTCAGATAACAATATTCAGGTAAACTGAATAATCAAATGTAAAATAACAGCATAGCCTTGATTGCCTTAAAGATTAATCCTTGTTAAAGCTACAAAATTGATTCAGTCAAGAGATGTAAGGGACTTTTTGATTGCAAAAGACAAACCTTAGTGTCAATGGGCCAAATAGGCAGTCCTTGTCGAGCCCTGCATCATTATTAATAATATTATGATTGTTGTTGTTATTACAACATGTGGGTGGCTGATTTCATTATAGAGCTACCATTGATACATATGCTCTCTCTCTCTCCCTCTCTCAATTCAATTAAATTCAATTCAAGTGAGCTTCATGGCATGACTTGTACAGTATTGCCAAAACATTGACCATTGCTTGAACAAATGATTATAAAAACAAGACCATTTTCAAGACTGTTGCTTGAAAAAACAGATAAAAACAATATCTAGAAATCAGTAAATAGATAAATGAATTTTTTTTTAATAAACAAGAAATAAAAAACTCTGTACAACATGTGTAGATGTAAAATAAATAAAAAAGTATCTGCTTTAGTCTCTCTCTCTCTCTCTCTCTGTGAGAAAACCCGGTTCTTTCCTTACAAAGATTAATTATAATCTTTGTAAAGTTTTTAGTAAAGTTTGTAAAATATTCCATTTAATTTTAATAATTTAATTTAGTTGTATTCAATAAATATGTGCAATTAAAATACAGAATAATATTAATAAAAAAATAAATAAAAAAACATTCTGAAAGCTGCTTGAATGAGATATTGTTTTTCCAAAATGCTTTGACTAATTTCTTGAAACAGTCCTCACACTAAAATATCATAGACTAAAATGACTGGATCATTTTGCATTAATAAAAAATAAATAAATAAAATTAAGAGAACTTACTTGTAGCCTACTGAAATAGGCCTACACACTGAAATACACACATACACACACATCCTACATGGCGAACATTACAAAACAAACCTCGGAGCGTCAGGCAGAAAACGTTACAAAGCGGACCAAATGCAATAACTAAAATAATAATTTTCCTAAACTTTTGTCGGCTTACCAACAGTTTAATATGTAAATGGAAATAATTTATTTATTTGTCTTACCTGTGTTATTTTCCACTTTTCTTTTCTTCATGTTTTCCTTGGCTGCATTCATCACTCTATAACATTCTTTTAGAGCTCCTGGGATGCAACCTTATTTTCTTCATGCATGGGGAATGCATACACCTAATAGTAGCCTATATGTTCAATTATTTTATTGAAGGGTATCATGATTTTGAGGTTTAAATGCTGAAAACAGATTCCTGATTTGATATTTTAATTACAGAAGTTACTCCTATTTTCTTTTTCAAGAAATAAAAATTATTTAACATTAATTTCATTTTACAATGAATTCAAATAATGCTATAGTAAAAAATAATAATAATAACAATCTGCAATTTGCATTCTATCACAGTTAAAAATATATATTTTGTTTTAAGGAATAGGATGAAGTCAGCTAAAATGGGCCACGTTTTGGTAAATGACTTATAATACCATCAAATAAGCTATGCATGAGAACTAATGATAATTATTTTTAATTAGCATGGTTCTCTTAAATATGTACGTATTTTTTAAATGTCAAAAAGTATAATTGTTTTAAAATTAAGAGAGTTAGAGTATCAGCAGATACCTTCTTGAGCCACGGCACAACATTCAGGTAAAATGGGCCAATATAAAAAGAGAACAGGTAATTTCGGCTGAAATCATTTTATTTATTTTTTTACAGTAAATTGACAAAATGGTATTTAGTGTGCCATAGCAACAGCACCATATGCATTTCATTAAATAGCAAGTTGAATTAATATTTCATTAAACCATGCAATTAAAAATGAACTGATCATGTTGTAGGTGTCACAAACGGATACAGAGACAGCAGGTGAGTGAAACAACAGGATGATTTATTAACAAGAGGATGGGAATCAGGTGGTGAGACTGGCAGGTAAGGAATCCAGAGAGAGAGACAGTTCAAATGAGTCTTAGCTGTAAACTGATCAGAGTCCTTTCTTGGCAGGAACAACAGAGGGCAGGAATCAGGATCAAACCAGGAACTATGACGGGGAACCGCAGGAGAATCTGGAAGGTAAGTAGCATCGGTCAGTATGGTTGGGTCTGGTGTCTGTTCAAGGTCATGAACAGTAGACCGAACGGTGAGTGTCTGTGGGAAGCGTGTATTTGAAGGGGAGCTGATGAGTGCTGATGAGTGACTGCAGGTGTGGGTGATCAGAAGACAGGTGATTGTGATCTGGTGATTGTTGTGGCTGGTGACTGAGGTGGCTGTGACTGTGAATCCCTGACAGTAGGTGTGTTGTTTTTTTGTGCATTGGTGCCTTTTGTGTGCATGTACACTACCAGTCAAAAGTTTTTGAACAGTAAGATTTTTTATGTTTTTAAAGAAGTCTTTTCTGCTCACCAAGCCTGCATTTATTTGATTCAAAGAACAGTAACATTTTGAAAGATTTTTATTATTTACTACTGACTCCAAGCTTTTGAATGGTATAGTGTATAATGTTACAAAAGCTTTTTATTTCAGATAAATGCTGATCTTTGGATCTTTCTATTCATCAAAGAATCCTGAAATGTACTCAACTGAATAAAAAACGTTTCTTGAACAGCAAATCAGAATATGTGACCTTGGACCACAAAACCAGTCTTAAGTCGCTGGGGTATATTTGTAGCAATAGCTAAAAATACATTGTATGGGTCAAAATTATAGATTTTTTTTAATGCCAAAAATCGTTAGGACATTAAGTAAAGATCATGTTCCATGAATATATTTTGTAAATGTCCCACTGTAAATATGTCAAAACTTAATTTTTGATTAGTAATACAGGTGCATCCCAATAAATTAGAATGTCGTGGAAAAGTTCATTTATTTCAGTAATTCAACTCAAATTGTGAAACTCGTGTATTAAATAAATTCAATGCACACAGACTGAAGTAGTTTAAGTCTTTGGTTCTTTTAATTGTGATGATTTAGGCTCACATTTAACAAAAACCCACCAATTCACTATCTCAACAAATTAGAATACTTCATAAGACCAATAAAAAAAAACATTTTTAGTGAATTGTTGGCCTTCTGGAAAGTATGTTCATTTACTGTATATGTACTCAATACTTGGTAGGGGCTCCTTTTGCTTTAATTACTGCCTCAATTCGGCGTGGCATGGAGATGATCAGTTTGTGGCACTGCTGAGGTGGTATGAAGCCCAGGTTTCTTTGACAGTGGCCTTCAGCTCATCTGCATTGTTGGGTCTGGTGTCTCTCATCTTCCTCTTGACAATACCCCATAGATTCTCTATGATTCTCTATGGGGTTCAGGTCAGGCGAGTTTGCTGGCCAATCAAGCACAGTAACACATGGTCATTGAACCAGCTTTTGGTACCTTTGGCAGTGTGGGCAGGTGCCAAGTCCTGCTGGAAAATGAAATCAGCATCTCCATAAAGCTTGTCAGCAGAAGGAAGCATGAAGTGCTCTAAAATGTCCTGGTAGATGGCTGCGTTGACTGTGGACTTCAGAAAACACAGTGGACCAACACCAGCAGATGACATGGCAGCCCAAATCATCACTGACTGTGGAAACTTCACACTGGACTTCAAGCAACATGGATTCTGTGCCTCTCCACTCTTCACCCAGAGTCTGGGACCTTGATTTACAAATGAAATGCAAAATTTACTTTCATCTGAAAAGAGGACTTTGGACCACTGAGCAACAGTCCAGTTCTTTTTCTCCACAGCCCAGGTAAGATGCTTCTGACGTTGTCTCTGGTTCAGAAGTGGCTTGGTAGCCCTTTTCCTGAAGATGTCTGAGAGTGGTGACTCTTGATGCACTAACTCCAGCTTCAGTCCACTCCTTGTGAAGCTCTCCCAAGTGTTTGAATCAGCTTTGCTTGACTGTATTCTCAAGCTTGCGGTCATCCCTGTTGCTTGTGCACCTTTTCCTACCTTTCCTATTTTTTTTTTAAATGTTTTACTTTACATGTAATAAATCTAAAATATATGAAAGTTTCACTTTTTGAAATAAGTTACAAGAAAAAATTAACTTTTTCACGACATTCTAATTTATTGAGATGCACCTGTAGATAAAGAGTTAAATTAGGAAATGGGTAGAGTTTTCAACAGATATTCAAGTATGTTGGATACAACATTGTGTTTTTTGTTCTATTTTTAAAAAAAATAAGCAATAAACAGCATATTGTATGAAATAAATGGGCTTTCCAGACTGTCTGAGAGGGTTGTAAGAATAACTTAAAGGGATAGTTCACCGAAAAATTAAAATTATGTCATCATTTACTCACCCTCAGGTTGTTCCAAACCTGTATTTTTTTGTTGTTGTTCTGCTGAACACAAAGGAAAATATTTGGAAGTACATCAGTAACCAAACCGATATTGCCCCCCCATTGACTACCATCGTATTTCTTTTTCATATTATTTTTCCTACTATGGAAGTAAATGGGGGTTAGATCTGTTTGGTCCCTTAAATATAAAATTAGATGATTGATACTTACTACAAATTTTTTTTATTTGTGCCTAAAATGTTTTGAAAACAATAACTGAAATGTCAATGTACCTCATTCATGCAATTAATTCATAAAAACACACAAGAATGATTATAATGTTTTACAGCAGCTGTCTTGTTTCTGCTATTACATCAATAATCACTTTCATATTTTGCTCTTTGAATATTGGTTTATTTAAAGACTTATTTAGTGATTTGTTTTATTATTTTTTCATTTCAGAGCTGATGGAAGAGAGCGAGGAGTGTGAAGTGGAGGAGGAGCATCATGACAAACCTGCAGAAAAACCTTTGCTTCGCTTAAAGACTAAAAATACATTTTTAAAGAAAAGAAAAGGCAATAAATCTATAACCTGCACTCAGTGTGGCAAGAGTTTCAAATCAATGCTTGAGTGTCACATGAGAGTTCACACCGGCGAGAAGCCGTTCACGTGTGATCAGTGCGGAAATCAATTCAAAGCAAAAGGATCCCTTAAAAAACACATGACAATCCACACTGGAGAAAAACCATTTACATGTGATCAATGTGGGAAGACTTTCTCACAACAAGGAAACCTTAAAGGACACATGAGAGTTCACACCGGAGAGAAGCCGTTCAAGTGTGCTCAGTGCGGCAAAACATTTCTTCGGTCATCAAGCCTGAAGGAACACCTGACAGTTCATATGAAGGAGAAGCCACATTCCTGCTCTGAATGTGGAAATAGTTTTTCACTGCTGCAACGTTTACATGCACATCAGAAAACTCACACTGGTGTGAGAGAGTACTTGTGCTTTGAGTGTGACAAGACTTTTACTACAGCGAGCTCTTTAAAACTGCATCAGAGGATTCACACTGGAGAGAAACCTTACAAGTGTTCACACTGTGACAAGACATTCACTCATTCAGGATCTCTGAAAACACATGAGGAGATCCACAGCAGAGAGAAGCCACACACGTGTGATCAGTGCAGAAAGAGTTTCTCTTTTAAAAGACACCTGAAGATACACATGAAGATCCATTCAGTGGAGGAACCACACAGCGATGTTCACAAGTCTTTATCGCTGGAGTCAGAGTCAAGTCTTGAGTTATTTAATGGCTTGCTAAAAAAAAAATCTCATTAAGGGTGTTTTCACACCTGTAGATCGATTGCTTTGTTCCGGAACAGGGATTAAAATTATTACAATGTTGCTTTTTATTCTTGGTGCAGTTCGCTTTCACATGGCAAAGTTTCTAAACGGACCAAAATTGTTAATACAAGTCACGTGCGAGTAAACTGCCCTCTCATTGGTCAAAGTTCCACGGAGCTGGAATGATAATAAACATGATTCATTTGGAAAGAGAGGCAAACAAACTCTCTCTCTCTCACACACACACGTCAGGATGGAACGACATCCTTGAGGGCTTATTGTAGTTTTTCTTTATTTTATTTTTTTTATAGCTGTCGATATATTTATAAATTTATCATTTTGAGCAGGAGTCCAGAATTCGTCTGGAAAAACATGGTTAAAATGAACATACTACGAAGAGCAATAAGATGGCATTATAAAATGGAAAGGCACGCTTTGATTTTGAATGGTGAAGACGTGCTCACCCACTGCTTTTCACGGTACTTACGTAATTACCCATTATACAGTGTGATATAGCCTGGTTCGTTGGATCGGATTGCTTTCTCACTACAACCGAACCGCTCCAGAGTTCGTTTTCAATCGAGCCGAGACCACCTCGTTCAGGCGATCTCGGCCCAATTGTTTTGGCGCGGATCCGAGGGCGATTGCCGTGTTCACATATGCCCAAACGAACCGAGCTAAGGGGGGGAAACGTGCCAGGTTCCGAAACAACATCCTAAAAATCCTCATGAATTGAACTCATCCTAATTACGAAGCTCTAGACAATATAGATGATCTTCTATGATATGCTTTGTAAGGTTAATGTACATCCAGCCTGTTACTTAGGTTTTAATCCATTACAATGTACAAAACAGTTGATCTGTAATGCAATTCTACAATAAGAGATCTACCTGATCTACCATGACACATAAGGAAATATGTGACACAGATATTACAAAACCATACAAATAAAGTCTTTCTTTATGATACAAGTCTGGGGTATTCAATTAAAGTTCCAGGAGGTCCGGTCTCTTCCCAGCGGAGGTCTGGACTAAAATAAATTATTTATGGGCCATTCTTCAGAATTGGTCTAAAGCCAGATTCGGTAACATCTTGAGAAAAAAAAAAAAAAAAAATGTATGTATGCATATTGTATAATATGCAAGGTACACATTTCTATTAATTGTGCAGTTAATTATCATATTGTATTTTCAGAAAGTTTTGGAAAATTTGTCCTCTCACTACCGAAACATCATTAAACATAGAAAATTACCTATATATTGCCATTAGAGTAAAATTACTGAACCTAAACATAGGAGCCTGATAAAAATGCTCATTTTAGATGAAAATTTCAGATGGCACTTGGAGGCTTTTGCATCTGAACTCTTCATATACATATATATTAGGGATGGGAAGATTGCCTGATTCGCTCGGTGCATCTGCATAAAACGTTAACGATGCGATGCATCGGTTTATAAAGTGTGCATCGGATACAAGTTGGCGTTTGTATCGCAACGCATCGTTTCTAACATATTTGCATCGGTAAAAAACAATTTATTAATATATAATTACTAGTGGAGTTTATTTTAGTGATTTAAACTTTTAGTTTAGTGTTTGTTAATGCTTTAAAGAGCAATGTTAGATTGTAATGTTCAAATGCTATCTGTTCTAACTATAAAAGGTACAGCTGTTATAAAACCAGAGAGAAAGGCTGCATGGCTATGATAGTATATGAGAGAGTCAGTGGTAATATCATTGCAGTCCTATTGGTCAGTGAGCTCAGCTTAGTCTGACAGTTAGCCTGCCCTGAACCAGGTTAGCTTTTCAGCATAAGTAGCCACAGTGACTGAGGTTGATCTTTGTTAAATTTGCTTTATGGAACCAAATCATTTGACAGTGAGTCAGACCAACTGAAATAAGCCTGGCCTATTTGATAAACTTGTTTAATGAAACAGGCCTCGAGGCGTTAGAAGTCAGAAGACACATAAGTTAATTTATGATTTGCTGTCTTTTTGAACCAAAGAAATAAAAGCGATCATATTTTTTCCATTGGATTGTATTACATCGAATCGCATTGTGTTGAATATAATCGAATAGAAATCGAATTGCACTGCATCGTAATAGGGGTGAATCGCATCGCATCGCTAGCCGCTTCATATATATCTTCAATGTATCGTATCGTTGGCTATGCATCGAGATGTGTATCGCATCGGTCTCAGTTATGGAGATGCACATCCCTAATATATATATACTGTACAGTATATATGCTCGATACCATAGAGCCCTCCGACATAACAAATCCCAATTTAACCCCTGTGTGTGTGTGTGTGTGTGTATATATATATATATATATATATATATATATACACACACACTCACACACATATATATATTATAATTAGTATTATTATATTATTAATATTTATATATATTTATGTGATTTAGCATCGCTTGGCACTCTGTAATTTCGTAGCTGGACCACCAATCACAGAGCTGCATACTCTAGGCAGAAACATTCTAATATGGAGAAAATGGCTAGCATTCATTTAACGCATTCACTGAATAGGCAGATTTGAAGAGTTTAGTTCCACAGAAATTGTATTTATTTTATTTAGGTGATGATTGTTAAACTATGAATGGATTAAATAAAATGAGAAAGTATGACTTTTTATAAAAAATATTTAAAAGTTCGTCATTTGAAAAATAATTGTAAATACTGTTTTTAGAAACAGTATTTAGTGGAGGGCTCTGACGGTTCCCCACTGATAAAACTGCATCAAATGTGAGGCGTGCTGGGGGGATCACGTGACCCTTCGACGGCGATGCAGGCTTAGTCTTTCGCTCTGCTCACTTTGCCATATATTGTATAATCCTGTCAGTAAAATTTAAACCACTCTGCATTGGACCCATCATGAGTGCTAAGGCAGACAAAGGGGATCGGAAAAGAGAGATTGAGCAATCGCCAATGAAGAAAAAATTCAGAGATTCAGCCATCTCCAGAGAAGACCTCGACGATGCTATTGCTAGCGGCATTGAACTAGCATTTAAAGAGCAGCAAAGCACTTTGAATTCGGTTGTGAATTCGGCAGTAAGAGATGCGATGGACTCTGTGCTGATTCCAACATTGCGCGAACTGCGTGAGGACATACAAGCGACCAACAAGTCTGTTAAAGAGCTAAGAGAGGAGTTAGAGGCCGTAGATACCGTGGCGAAGCAGACACGTGACTGCGTTGATTCTGTTCAGGCAGCTGCGCGTGAGGATAGGAGGGCAGTCACGGACTTAAGAAATCAGCTGGAGCGACTCACCGAGAAGATGACGGATATGGAGGACAGAAGCAGAAGGAACAACGTACGACTGGTGGGGCTGCCAGAGGGGGCGGAGGGTCCCGACGCAGCTGGTTTCCTCAGAGTTAATCTTTCCAAGTGGATTCCTTCCTTGAGGGGCCGTGACATTGAGATTGACCGGGCGCACCGCGTGTATGACGGAGGGAGGGGCTCCGATTGGCCGCGCACTCTCATCTTCCGTGTACTGAGATGGCATGACAGATCAGATATCCTGAAAGGTGCCAGGCAGGCTTATCCGGTGAAATGCGCACAGGACAATGTCACACTGCTATTTTTTCCCGACTTTAGCTACAGCGATCAGGAGAAAGGCATTTGGTCTGGTTTTGAAGAAGATGACAGCGCTTGGTCTACAGCCCTTCCTCATCTATCCGGCGGTAATCAAACTACGGCACAAGGGTGAGCAGAAAAGCTTCGATTCCCCTCAGAAAGCGGAGGATTTTATCAGCTCCCTGTCTCAGCAGAAGTCGTATGCCGCAGCTCTGCGGGGGCGATGGGGGAACAGCTGAGCTGTCTCTCCGGCCCGGCAGGAGGGGCTTGACGGCCGGGATGAACATGGTCCTAACTGCCCAGGAGGGGATGATGGCAGGATGGACATGGACGCTTGCTAAACCTATTTTTTGCTTTTTCTTCTCTCCTCTCTCCTACTGGGATATTGTCCCTATGTATCTGGTACAACAATCTCTTTGCTGGTAAGATTGACACTCCTTTTTTCTTTTTTGGAGGGGACTAATGGAGAGTAGGTTTAATTAAAAAATATATTTTTTGGCTGTGTGAGCCTTTCGGGGGACATGTCTTGCATTGGAGTGGATCGGGCACGAACCATCACTATTTTTTTTTGTTGCTCAGTCAGACCTATGTTCTCGGTAATGTGCGGTCTGAGTTGTTCCTTGTTTATGGTTGTGGGTTGTTCATATTTTTATGTTGTTTTTGTTTTTTACAGCAGACATTTATACTTTTATTTATTTTACCTTATTTCTAAAGGGATTTTTCATCTAGGAGGTTTGGTATCTAAAATGCACATCAGCGTTTACATGCTATTTATAGAATGGAAGTGCTTCTGCTTTTTTTCATTTATTGAATACAATCTTGGGATTATAAATATTCAATGCATACTCTAAATATTTTATCACTGAATGGTTTAAATTCTGCTGTTAAACGAACCCGTGTGTTAGAATACTTACACCGTAAATCTATTTCCTGTGCCCTAATTCAAGAGACACATTTAAAACAATCTGACGTGGCACGTTTCCAGAATAAATATTATAAATTAGCAGCTTTTTCCTGCGCTCAAAATAAAACTAAGGGGGTGCTTATCCTTGTTAACCGAAAGTTAAATTTAACAATTGAACACCTTGGTAGTGATGAGAAGGGTAGATTTGTTTTTATCCGATGCAAAATATATAATAATAGGTTAGCATTGGTCTCCATTTATGGTCCGAATGAGACAGACAAAACTCTACTTGAGGAGATTGATTGCCCTCTAGTGGTGGGTGGTGATTTTAATGCTGTCATAAATCCTGCTTTAGATAAATCTCAATCTGATACAACAAATTACTGAATAAATTTATCACTGAGCTCAACTTATTCGATCTTTGGAGAATTCAGAATACTAAAGCTAAGGACTTTTTTTTCTAATAGACATTAGACTTTATCTAGGATAGACTACATATTTCTCAGCCCATCTTTAATTTCGTCTAATTCCTCCATCTCTATATTACCAATTTTATTATCTGATCATTCTGCTGTGTTGTGCAGTGTTCCTCTTTCTGATGTTAAAGCCAAGTCCCCTAGATGGCGCTTTAACGTATCATTATTAAGTAATCAGACTTTCATTACTTCTCTAAAAGAATATATTAAAGAATTTCTTGAAATTAATATGCCCTCTGATGTGGATCCTCAAATACTGTGGGAAACGACTAAGTGTGCTATACGAGGTTTCTGTTTATCTTTCTCTTCTACTCTCGCCAAAGCGAAAACTCACCAGTTTACACAATTAGAAAATAAAATCCAAACATTACAAAACCTACAAAAACAACATTTTACTGAGCAACAGGCTACACAGCTGTCCTCTTTAAAAGAATAATATGATTTACTTTCACACTCAAAGGTGGAATTTAGTTTACATAGGACTAGGCAAAAATATTATTTTGAATCAGAGAGACCTAGAACCAAATTTTGTCTACCAGCATCCGCATATTTTGTCTTTCTTCAATTACGTTCTGATCTCAAAGCGTATGGTGTTCCATGGGCATCTTCTATTTCCTCTCATCCTATGCGGGACTGGATTGCACCATCTGCTGGTCGGCCATCTGTTTCCTTAATATATAATAAAATTATTGATTGCATTACAAAACCTCTTTCTATTAAAACTATTTGGAATAGGGAATTATCTGACCTTAATTTATCTGTCGACTGGGAGAGAGTGTGGACTAATCTCAGTTTAACATCTAAAAATCTGGCTCATCATCTTATTCACTTCAAAGTCATTCATAGAGCATACATAACTCCTTACAAAAGATTTAAAATGAAACTACAGTCAAATTTGAACTGCCATATATGTAGCACTACATCATCAGGCACTTTTCTTCATATGTTTTGGGAATGTCCTGTCGTCATCAGTCTATGGACACATGTAAACCTGGTTTTGTCATCATTACTGCGAATTGATTGGCCTGTTAACCCAAGTTTGTGTCTTCTTAATGATGATTCTGGTCTCTGTATTAATTCAATGCAAAAGAGAATGTTGTTTGCTGGTTTTACAGCTGCGAAGACAATAATCCAGAACTGGTTTACACCGCACATATTCATATTTACATTTAGTCATTTGGCAGACGCTTTTATCCAAAGCGACTTACAATTGGGGAATACATAAAGCGATTCATCTTGAAGAGGCAATCAGACAGAGGAAGTGCTCGTAACACCAAGTCTCAGTCATTGTTCAAATAAGTACAAGCTAGCAAGGGAAGGAGAGAAAGATAAAGGGAAAGTTTTTTATTATTATTATTTTTTTTTTTTTTTAGAACAAGTTTAGGATGAAGTCAAGTAGTGCCGAAAGAGATGAGTTTTCAGTTGTTGCTTGAAGATTGACAGGGATCCAGCATTCCGGACAGGGGTGGGAATATTATTCCACCAGCCAGGAACGGTGAATGAGAATGTTCTGGAGAGTGATTTTGAGCCTCTCTGTGATGGTACCACAAGGCAGATCTCAGACTTCTGGAGGGGATGTAGATTCGTATGTAGAATCTGTATATGTATGAAAAACATATTGGAAAATATGTAACATATGTAGAAAACATCTAACATATGTAGAAAAACATATTGGATCCGTAGCCTCCTGCAAATAGTGTCATGTGAATGTACAACGGCGCGAGTTGGTAGGGCCAGGTCTTTGACCATTGATGCTTGGCAGTGTTTTTTGATGGATGTACTGATTGTATAGGGGAGTGACTTTTGTGTTTTTGTTGTCCTTCCCTCTCTCTCTCCCTTTTGATTGGACATTGAGATGTTGAGTATGTGTCTGTTGTTTTGTTTTGTTATATTTTGGATGTTATGTGTGAAAAGAAATAAAAAAAAAAAACTGTTGATAACAAAAAAAATGTATATCAATAAGGGTGGATTGCACCAAGAGGGATTAAATTAAGCAAAGTTTAGAGCCAATCAAGTATTTGCTGATCTGGGTTTTATTTTAAATCGAGCTGTGTTGCACCTCTTAATTTTAAACGCAGATTAACAAATTGGGGATTAGAATTCTAACGTGCGATTAAAATCTGCTACGATAAATTTTCTCTGCCATGATGAATTCACCATGTAATGAAACGGCAGCAATGTTAATATTCCTTATCCTAAACTCTGTCTCTGACATAAGTTGCTTTTGTCCAGTGGTGTAGTCTAGTTTTTTGTAGTGAGTATACTGTGATTTTTCCTTCCCCGCCTCATACTCACCCATCCCAGAGCAGCCTCTCATAAGCACCACCACACTCACTAAACAGGGCTCTACGCTTACTTTTATTTTTAGGAGCACTTGTGCTGCTAATTAAAAAATAATAATCAGGAGCACCTTCTGCTCAATAACAAATTAGCCTTCCCATTACGAAGTAATATTGGAATCCTTAAAGTGATTTACAGGGGCATTTTTTTCTAACTTTATTTGAAGTGTTACCTTTTATGTCAAATTCAAAAGTGTATTTTTATAAGCTTTTTTTCAAAATTTCTAATTAAAACTGCAATAAGAAAGAATAGTTTACCGATCAAATAAACTCATTATTAACTAAATTAATTTGCACTACAGAGGTGGCACAGAAGAACACAAAACTGGCTTGTAGGTATTTACAGACATTTAATGAGGCTCAGAGGTGGCATGAGTGCAATTAACTTCATAAATTCTTGTTGAGATTAATGTTTTGAATATAGAAATATTCAATGATTTAAATAACTGAAATGATACTTTAAAAGTGAAACTAAGACTGCCATTAGATGGCGGCAAGTTACTGATTTTATCACTGAATCATTCATTCAATTGATTCGTTCGAACATTCTTTCAAGAAAAAAAAAAAGTCCCTGCGTCCCAATGTGCATACTATCCACCCTATCTCCCCCAAATAGTATTGAAAATTACTAATGTCACATTTAGGATGGATAGTATGCACATTGGGACACAGGCAGTGATTGTCTTTATGATTGAGTAATTGAATTGACCGTTCGTAAAGAGCTTGATTGACAGGCGATCTGACCAATCAATCAGAACGCAGAGATTATGTGTCGCTGCTGCTATCCGCCATCTTGCCCGACAGCTGTGACAGGTTTCCATAGAAATACATGTTAAAACGGGGTAAAAAAGATCAACTGAATTAAAACTTTTTCAATATAACTCAATATAAAAATGTGCGGAGCATTAAGCTGTGCTGTTATTGGCTGCTACGGTAACGGCAATAGGCCAATTATCACCCTACGTCACACAGACGTCACGCTGTTTTAACTGCGCATGTCGGTTGCAAAAGACGACTGGGAAAATGTCGTGTTGTGCAGTGTGATGCCAGAATCGGAAATCTGTAAACAGTAGTCTTAAATTTTACCGAATACCTTCAACTCACACTCCTTTTAATGCCAACCGCAGACTTCTTTGGTTACAAGCCCTCAGATGAGGCGATTGGAAAGAGGACCAAATTAAAAATGCCAGATTCTGCAGTTCACACACTTCATATCAGGTGAGTTAACATTATGCTAAATGTAAATCAGACACATCATTTGGTTTGACTCACAGCAACAAAATATCGGTAAATAATGAGATGTACACTTATCTAACATGTTGTAATGTAAAAATTTGTGTTGAACTAGTTTACTAGCTAACTTTAAGCTTTGTTTACATGCTAACTGACCAAGCCACTGAAACGGTAACAATAAGGACATTCTCTAATCAGAAACTGTGGGTGGACAGAACAATCCGTGCTGCGGTTAACCAACGCACTGCCGCATACAACGCTGGTCTTCTGTCAGGAAACATGAGCGAGTACAAAGCATCATGTTATGCTCTCCGACGGGCAGTTTGAGCTGCTAAACTCCGATACAGGGAGAGAATTGAGTCACATTTTCAGCTCAATGACTCTCGACGCATGTGGCAGGGACTGAAGACCATCTGTTCCTCTGGAAATAACCCCTCCGCCGAGGTGAAAGCAGATCCATTGCTGGCCGAAGAGCTAAACACCTTCTACGGCCACTTCGAATGCAACGGCGGCGCGACTCTGCCGATCAGCGCGTCAGGAAGCAGCAGACAGAACAGCGATGTTGATCATGTTATCACCGTGTCGGAGGACGAGGTTCGGAGAGAATTAAGGAGAGTAAACATCAGGAAAGCCGCCGGACCTGATGGGATTACCGGCCGCGTTCTGAGATCATGCGCCGATCAGCTTGCTGGTTTGATTACTTCCATCTTTAATGAGTCCCTTCCTACCTCTGTGGTCCCCACCTCATTTAAGAAATCTGTCATCATCCCTGTGCCTAAGAACAGTAAACCCTGCCTGAATGACTATCGTCCAGTTGCCCTCACATCAACAGTCATGAAGGTTTTCAGTGTTTCCCACAGGATTTTGTGAGACTTGTGGCGTCAGGTGACGTCACGTATTAATTTGCATATTTATGACGTCATTGCGTCAAGTTTGCGTCCTGACGAGTTTTGGCACTTCAGATCTGTTCAACTCTATGAACTGTCACATACTGTAATACAACTGAATGCCCAATAAAGCTGTTAACATTATATTTTCTGTTGTCATACATAAAACGAGTATAAGTGGTAAACACGACCCATTAATACTAAATGTTAACCAGGAATCACTCTCACTATACTCCTTAAATCCTGATTTATAATCGCAAAATCATCTGATAAAATCAATATACATCTAACTTACACTAAAAAGCGACTATATGCGGTGGTTTTGGCTATATTACTGTTTTGTCTCATTCAGCGCACTGCCTGCGTCTGAATAACAAACTATGAGCATATTAACAGACGAATTATGTTCATATTTAAAAGTCCAAACAGTCAGTAAGCGACAGGTGCTTGGAAACGCTGTTTTGTAAATGATTTGTTGATGATTTTGCTGCGTTACGGCCAACTGAATGCGATGTTTCTCTGCTGCTCACTGCTCAGAATAGACGCAGAGAGAGGCGACACTGCGTCGGGAGAGTCAGAGCTCGCGCTCGCGGGGCAGTACTGGAGACAGCTTCCAACTGAACCATAGCTAAGGTCTTTTCAAAAAAGTCGCTAGGTTTGTCAGTATGTACCTATTATGGGAAAAAAAGCCGCCAAAAGGGTCTGAAAGTTGCTAAATATTGTGTGAGACGCGGGAGCTGATGGCAGCTGGCGGTGGATATTGTTGCGGCCCGCCACAAATAAATCAGTGTATGGGAAACACTGGAGATCGTCTGTGGGAGTGTCGACAGTTCTTGAGCGCACAGAACGAGCAGTATGAAACGCGTTGGGCGAGGGGAGATTTTCCACTAGTTAACTGATCGCGGATGGTTTCATTATCTCGGGTGGATAAAAAAAGTTCTAAGAGATAATAATAGTAATAAAAACAAAAATGTGTCACCAAATATACTTGGGCGGCCGTTAATATACCTGGGCGGCCCGCCCAGGTAAAGTCTATGTGTGGGAAACACTGAGGTTTTTGAGAGACTTTTGCTCTACTCTGTCTACACACACGACTGTGTGTCCTCTCACAGCTCCACATCTATTATCAAATTTGCTGATGATACTGTGGTTCTGGGCCTCATTTCCAACAATGATGAGACCGCATACTTGGGTGAGGTAGAGAGACTAACATCATGGTGCCAGGACAACTGTCTCTCTCTGAATGTGAGCAAAACTAAAGAGCTGATTGTAGACTTCAGAAAGAGACACCTGCTGCCCTACACTCCTCTTATGATCAGTGGGACCCTTGTGGAGAGGGTGAGCAGCTTCAAGTACCTCGGTGTAAACATCTCCGAGGAGCTGACTTGGACTGCACACATTCAAACACAGGTCAAGAAAGCCAGGCAAAGACTGTACCATCTGCGACAGCTGAGGAAATTCAGGGTCTCACCAACAATCCTGAAAACTTTCTATTCAGGGACCATAGAAAGTGTATTGACTCAGTGCATCTCAGTGTGGTATAGTAACGCCACAAATCAGGACTGCAAAGCTCTGCAGAGAGTCGTGCGCTTAGCTGAGCGCATCTCAGGGTCTGCCCTCCCCTCTCTGCAGGACATCTACCTCAAACGCTGCAGAAGCAGAGCTGCAAAAATAATCAAGGACTCATATCACCCCGGTAACCATCTTTTCATCTCACTGCCATCTGGCAAGCGCTTCAGGAGCATGATGGCAAAAACTGAGAGACTGAGGAGGAGCTTCTATCCTCAGGCCATCAGGCTCCTGAACTCAGTCTCATAACATCTACAGGACTCAATTAATTAACTGTAACACCCATCATTCTCCATCTTCCGCATTGCTGCTATGTGTACATACCCGGTACAACCTGTTTGCACATTCCTCTTGCACATCCCTGTTTATATTAATATTTATTAAATCCACAGTAGACTGTATTGCACATTTTACTCCTTATTTTATTTTATTTTTTTCTTATTTTTTTTTATCTTATTCTTACCTATATTTATATATACTCTCTTGTGTTATGTTTCATCTTTTATTTTATTTTTTTGCACTGTCCATTGAGCGGACCCATCCTGACCTACATTTCACTACTGATTATACCCTGTATGATTGTGTATGTGACAAATAATAAAGAACCTTGAACCTTACTAACTTTTAAATTAGGAATTCATTGAGGGAAAAGTCGTAGTTAATAGTGAATAAGTGTTCCCTATTCTAAAGTGTTACCCTTTTATCCTTTAAATGAATCCATTATCTGACTGTTTGAATGTGTTTTCTGTGAATTTCTATTGTTATTTTTAGCGCGTGAACGGGACTTTTATTTTGGTGTGGTGACGTCATAAGGCTGCGTCGCGCTCCTGCACCCGTGTTTCTGCTGGAGAAAGGTTTGTTTTTAATCAGTTTTTAAGGAGTTTAAACCAAAAATAACTCTCTCTGACAATTAAATGGAGAACTGTGGAATGAGTTAATGGTTATGTAACACTGTAATACTTCTAATAACAACAATAACGAACGGTTTTTGTGAGTAAACATGAGGAACAGAAACATTTCAGTCTGTTCACAAACACACTGTTCATGGTGAACTAGGGAGCTGATCGAGACTGACTGACTCTTACTAGTGTGCTGACTACTGAACTAGGGAGCTGATCGAGACTGACTGACTCTTACTAGTGTGCTGACTACTGAACTAGGGAGCTGATCGAGACTGACACTCTCTTACTAGTGTGCTGACTACTGAACTAGGGAGCTGATCGAGACTGACTGACTCTTACTAGTGTGCTGACTACTGAACTAGGGAGCTGATCGAGACTGACTGACTCTTACTAGTGTGCTGACTACTGAACTAGGGAGCTGATCGAGACTGACTGACTCTTACTAGTGTGCTGACTACTGAACTAGGGAGCTGATCGAGACTGACTGACTCTTACTAGTGTGCTGACTACTGAACTAGGGAGCTGATCGAGACTGACTGACTCTCTTACTAGTGTGCTGACTACTGAACTAGGGAGCTGATCGAGACTGACTGACTCTTACTAGTGTGCTGACTACTGAACTAGGGAGCTGATCGAGACTGACTGACTCCCTTACTAGTGTGCTGACTACTGAACTAGGGAGCTGATCGAGACTGACTGACTCTTACTAGTGTGCTGACTACTGAACTAGGGAGCTGATCGAGACTGACTGACTCTCTTACTAGTGTGCTGACTACTGAACTAGGGAGCTGATCGAGACTGACTGACTCTTACTAGTGTGCTGACTACTGAACTAGGGAGCTGATCGAGACTGACTGACTCCCTTACTAGTGTGCTGACTACTGAACTAGGGAGCTGATCGAGACTGACTGACTCTCTTACTAGTGTGCTGACTACTGAACTAGGGAGCTGATCGAGACTGACTGACTCTCTTACTAGTGTGCCGACTACTGAACTAGTGAGCCGATTGAGATTGACTGACTCCCTCACTAGTGTGCTGACTACTGAACTAGGGAGCTGATCGAGATTGACTGACTCCCTTACTAGTGTGCTGACTACTGAACTAGGGAGCTGATTGAGACTGACTGACTCCCTCACTAGTGTACTGAACTAGGGAGCTGATCGAGACTGACTGACATCTGTCTGTTAATTATTCTCATCTTAAACACACAGAAAAACTCCTGCTGAAGCACACGGTTATAAAGATGATGTTTATTAAAGAGGAGAGTGAAGACATGAAGATTGAAGAAGATTTCAAACATGAAGATACTGAAGAACAACAAACAGAGATGATGTTTATTATAGAAGAGAGTGGCGAGGTGATGATTGTAGAAAATACAGAGCAACAATCAGAGATGATGTATATTATAGAGGAGACGATTGAAGTCAAACAAGAAGAAACTGAGGAACAAACAGAGATGATTATTAAAGAGGAGAGAGATGATGTGAAGAATGAAGTCAAACATGAAGATACTGAAGAACAAACAGGTCAGTTTCATCAGTCATTCTGTGTCATGAATCTCTGTTTCTCACACATTAAATGATGATAAACAGTAAATAGCCAAAACAAAACAAGTATTTTGTGTAACATTAAGCCCGGTATCTACTTCTGAATTATAAACAATGAAACCCATTCATTTCTATCACTTAGTTTTGCAACAGTATCTGGGTCAATGACGTGATGCTAATTGTTTTTGTGTCTATAAGGTTTAATTAAATTTAAAAGGGTTAAAATGTCAAAATAAATGTGCAAATAAATTGCATACATTCTCTTTTTTTGTGGACCAAGTCTAAAATGTCTGGTTTTATTTCATTTGGAGAGAATATTTGGGGGATGATTGCAAAAATGTCAATGCGGTGTAACCATAAAAACTTTGTACCAGATAATTAATCTTGTTTAAAAAAGGTGAAATTCTCAATAAAATACCAGATCAGCTAGTTTGGTATAATCTTACATTAGTACTATTTAATAGTAAATAAAAGTAAATGGAGCACCATTGTTCTGAATATTATAATTAATTTGGGGAATTATGGGAGTCAAGTCAAATTCCTTGAGTGTCAAGGTGGTGTAACCACCATTCAAGGAGCCATTTTGTTAATATTTTGCAAGAGGATCATGTGACAGGAAATGATATCACAGAGAAGGACCTCTGGTGATACTAACTGCTGCATGCATTCTCTTTAAAATGTGAGATAATTTGACATTTTTAGGGTATGGTCAGGTATACATGTCAAATGGTATGACCTCAGGAATACATTGATTCAATTCAAGTTTATTTGTATAGCACTTTTTACGATACAATCGTTGCAAAGCGCTTTACAGGAAATTAAGTTTCTACAATATATTTATACATTGTAGAAACTTAATATATTAACTTACGGCAAAATTTGTTAATTCTGCATGTTGTTGGGGGATCAGAGGTTGGCATCCTCTGAGGTCCTCCGAGGGGTCGGCATCATCTCTTCTCAGGTGTTTGGTCATCTCAGATCATTTAAGGGCTGGATCCAGACTGAAGCGTGTGTAATTCCTAGTTACCACGGGATGTCAATCCCGTGGCAGAAACAGAGAAACAAAGAGACATAATTAGCGTAGCTGTTGTTCCATTCAGGCAAAAATTATTTGTTCAACCCAAGCTAAAGAATAATAATGTGCGTTTTGATCAGATATAACTGCAGTACAAGATTATGAGATGCATTATATGAATGCATTATGTGAATGCTTGGCTAAAGAGATGTGTCTTTAATCTAGATTTAAACAGAGAGAGTGTGTCTGAACCCCGAACGTTATCAGGAAGGCTATTCCAGAGTTTGGGAGCCAAATATGAAAAAGCTCTACCTCCTTTAGTGGACTTTGCTATTCTAGGTACTACCAAGAGTCCAGAGTTTTGCGACCTTAGGGAGCGTGATGGATTGTAGCGAGATAGAAGACTAGTTAGGTACGCAGGAGCTAAACCATTTAAGGCCTTATAGGCAAGTAATAATATTTTGTAACTGATACGGTACTTAATAGGTAGCCAGTGCAGAGACTGTAAAATTGGGGTAATATGATCATATCTTGACCTGGTAAGGACTCTAGCCGCTGCATTTTGGACTACCTGTAGCTTGTTTATTGAAGATGCAGGACAACCACCTAGCAGTGCATTACAATAGTCCAGTCTAGAGGTCATGAATGCATGAACTAGCTTTTCTGCATCAGAAACAGGTAACATGTTACGTAGCTTGGCAATGTTTCTAAGATGGAAGAATGCTGTTTTTGTAACATTGGAAATATGTTTTTCAAAAGACAAGTTGCTGTCTAATATAACACCCAGATTTTTGACTGTAGAGGAAGTAACAGGACATCCGTCTAGTTGCAAATTGTAATCCAAGAGATTCTGTGTACTGTTATTTGGTCCAATAAGTAATATCTCTGTCTTATCTGAATTTAATAGGAGAAAATTATTGGTCATCCAATCTTTTACAATTTTAACACACTCAGTTAACTTAGATAATTTAGAAGTTTCATCAGGTCTTGTTGAGATATATAGTTGAGTATCATCAGCATAGCAATGGAAACTAATCCCGTATTTTCTAATAATATTACCAAGGGGCAACATGTATATTGAAAATAGCAGAGGACCTAGGACAGATCCTTGTGGTACTCCATACTTTACTGGTGATAATTGAGATGACTCCCCGTTTAAATAAACAAAGTGGTAGCGATCGGACAGGTAGGATCTAAACCATCTTAAAGCCTGCCCTTGAATACCCGTATAGTTTTGTAATCGATCTACGAGTATGTCATGATCTATAGTGTCGAACGCAGCACTAAGATCAAGTAAAACTAGCAATGAGATGCAGCCTTGGTCTGATGCAAGAAGCAAGTCATTTGTAATTTTAACAAGTGCAGTTTCTGTGCTATGGCGGGGTCTGAAACCTGACTGAAATTCTTCACAGAGATCATTTTTTTGCAAGAATGAGCATAATTGAGCAGACACAACTTTTTCTAAAATTTTAGACATAAACGGAAGATTTGAGATGGGTCTGTAATTTGCCAGTTCACTAGGATCTAGTTGTGGCTTCTTAATAAGAGGCTTAATAACTGCCAGCTTGAATGGTTTTGGGACGTGACCTAATGATAAAGATGAGTTAATAATATTAAGAAGCGGTTCTTCTGCTACAGGTAACTCTTTCAGTAATTTAGTGGGTACAGGATCTAAAAGACATGTAGTTGGTTTAGATGCGGTGATAAGTTTATTTAGCTCTTCCTGTCCTATAGTTGAAAAGCACAGCAGTTTTTCTTTGGGTGCGGTAAATGAAGCTGAATTACTAGACGCCGTAGAATCTACATTAGTTATTGTATTTCTGATGTTATCTATTTTATCAGTGAAGAAATTCATAAAGTCATTACTATTAAACTGTGAGGGAATATTTAGATCGGGTGACGTCTGGTTATTTGTTAATCTAGCCACTGTGCTAAATAAAAACCTTGGATTATTTTGGTTATTATCTATGAGTTTGCGGATATGCTCGGTCCTGGCAGCTTTTAGAGCATGTCTATAGCTGGACATACTGTTTTTCCACGCAATTCTAAAAACTTCCAAGTTAGTTTTTCTCCATTTGCGCTCAAGATTACGAGTTTTTTTTCTTGAGAGAATGGGTATAACTGTTGTACCATGGCGCAGCACGTTTTCCTCTAACCTTTTTAATTTGATGGGAGCAACAGTTTCTAACGTATTAGAGAGGATAGTGCCCATGTTGCTAGTCATTTTGTCAAGTTAATTTGTATTTATGGGTACACAGAGCAGCTGAGATAAATCAGGCAAGTTATTTGTGAATCTGTCTTTAGTGGCTGGAACAATAGTTCTGCCCGGACGATAACGTGGGGCCCTACAGTTAATATTAGTAATACGCAGCATGCACGATACAAGGAAATGGTCAGTAACATCATCACTTTGAGGTACGATATCTATCTATATCAGTAAGATCAATTCCATGCGATATAATTAAATCTAGCCTGTGATTATAACGATGAGTGACGTTTTGCTTGACTCCAAAAGAGTTTATTAGGTCAGTAAACGCAAGTCCTAATGCATCATTTGGATTATCAACGTGAATGTTAAAATCTCCGACAATTAGCGCTTTATCAGCATTAACCAATAGGTCTGAGAGGAAATCTGCAAATTCTTTTAGGAAATCTGTATAAGGCCCTGGCGGTCTATACACAGCAGAGCATGTGAGCGGAGCTGAGCGGTGAGAATTCCCGCTCCCCGCTCACGTGGGTGTTCGCTCCCCAGCTCCACCGCTCAAAGTTACACCAGACCGCTCCGCTCAATTCCGCTCCCCGCTCACCTACAATTTCATCCCGCTCCGGTGAAATCGCTCCACGCTCGCTCAAATTTAAAATTCCTCTGCATCCTAACACCTGCCGTCTTCAACCGAAGCCTTACCCTTGGACACACTGTCTGCGTGACGGACGTGGAGCGGGTTTGTTGCGTAACTGCTGCGGAAAAATCCGCTTCACTTCTATTCTGTTGTGCGGCCGCGGTTGCGGTGTGGTTGGACCGCGCACCTGATACGCACATATTCCACAGGCAGTGTGGCTGCTCCAGGGGCGTAGGCAGCGGACGGGCCTGACGGGCACAGGCCCGCCCACTCTGATTAAAGGCCCCCCCCAGTTTATTATACAAATATAATATTTGTTAAATAATTATTTTTTTAATCTATTTGAACACAATTAGAGAACTAATATAACATCTCAAATAACTGAAATAAAATATTTGCATAATTCTTAATAAGTTGACAGCAGTGTTAGCCAATTGTTATTCAGGCTGTTTCGGGCATGTCCCGCATGTAAATTCGTGCGTGTTCACCCATTCAGTTGGACTGTAATTTGCAGCTGTGTTAGAAAAACAGCAGCAATGCATAATTCTGTAAAAAAAAAAGACTTTTAAAAACTCGCACTGACGAGGGAGTCCGTTCATCAGCCCGCGAGTAATGTTAAGACTTTCAGTTCCACGCGCGAACCAGTTCATTATGGTCTTTTGAAGCCGGCAAACACTACTATCAGGCCGATTATGAATGTAATTTGCGTTTAGTCAGTGTTTTCAGTCAGTCTTCAAAATCGTTTGGTATGCTATGCAGTGTCTAAAGAATTTAAGATGAGCTGTTGCCAGTCGTGCTCACAAAGAATAGCCTATTTTATTTTTTATATATATATACATTTTGTGACTGACGCCACGATTAACTGCACCTGTTTCCTTAGGCCTATTCATTTAAAAAACGAATTAACAAATAAAAAAAGACATTTCTGAATAAAATAATTTATACACTTTAGCTATATCTAATTTGGCATTTTCAATTAACATAGGCCTGTTACATTCTTCTTATTAGCCTATTATTATTATTAAGTTACTTTTATTATTAAATTAATATTACAATTAATTTGCCCCGCAATAATTTCATAGCGCATCACCGACGCGCTGCGAGGATAAAGATTAGGCTAGCTTACTCCTCATTGAAAATGTTTTTAAAAAGGTCTTTCAAAACAGGTTTATTATACAATGATTTATAGGCCTATAATTAAAATTATTAACACTGCAATCATCAATGAAAAAGCTTTATTTCAAGCACCGACTTTTAAAAACAACAACAACAACCTGTTTAACACGAAATACGATTCTTCTCTCTTTATTTATTTATTTTTTCCACTAGCCTATGTTCGGGCCACAAGAGAAATATTATGGGAGTAAATTAAAACATTTAGCTATATAGGCTACCATTATCAGCATATGAAGTAGATTCGTCTCTCGTCGTCTCTGAAAGAATATGCGCAGTTAATGCAGCGTCAGATGCCAAAAGCACCATCAGTTTTTACTTTAACTTTCTAGTGAATCGACTGAGATTAAGAGGTTCACCGCATAACTCTTGCGCAAAGTTTGCACATTGTTTGTGTGATATCCACTGGCTCACCTTCCTGAATTAAAACAAATATTTAAAATATTGTGACGTATAACCAGCCCCTCAAGCCACCCACCCACCCACCGTTGAGTTCACGGTTGGGGGCCGCCGATTTGCGCACTGGACTACTTCAGTTAGTAGTGCCCGCTCACTTTTGCCCAGGCCCGCCCAAAAATAAAATTCTGGCTACCCACTAGGCTGCTCTAATCTGGTAACATAGGCGCGGAAAGGAAAATCAACACGCAGCAAACCCGCTCCGCGACGCGTCCGCCACGCAGCCATATCCTATAAAGAACTCACAGCAACATCAGTCAAAATAGAACATATATTTATATCTCTTTATCTATGAAATAAAAAATCACGGACAGTGTTAAGTAGGCTACATTAAAATATTCGTATGACAAAACTTATTTAATTGATTATTAGCCAATATTTCCTATTTCAACCATATTCAAAATGCTCACGTTTTTCCTCCCCATGTTCGCGCAGCACACTGTCATGTTTCCGCATGATGTGTCTTTTTAGATTAAAATACGAATCCTTACTTACTGAAATCGTATCACCACATTCCTGATCATGTTCAACATCGTTATCATCTAGTTTTTTTGACAGGAATTGTGCACCTGTATGACCTGTCGGTTTGCTTTTGGAAATATTTCACGAACTCCATCTCTCCTTCACAACGAATGATTTTTGAAGTGTAGGCTGACAGTTTTGTTAATTGTTGAAGGCACAGGTGAATTCTGGGTGGATTTGTGCATGCCCTAGACTCGTGGTGTGAGCGGTATCGGAGCGGAACAGGAGCGAGACAGAGCGATCGCTCCGGCCTTTGGATAAAAACCCGCTCCGCGCTCTGACTATATTTCGCACGCTCTGCTCCGCGCTCGCTCCACGCTCCGCTCCGCTCACATGCTCTGATACACAGTAGCCAGAGCAAGAGATAGGAGAGATTTCTTTTGCATATCTGACAGTGTAACATTAAGCAGAAGTATTTCGAATGAGTTAAACCTGTATCCTGTTTTCTGAGTAACAGTTTCTTGCGACACCGCCGCCACGACCAATCTGACGGGGCTCATGCTTATAACAGTAGCTTGGTGGAGTAGACTCATTTAGACCAATATAATAATTTGGTTTAAGCCAGGTTTCAGTCAAACAGAGTACATCAAAACTATTGTCTGTGATCATTTCATTTACAATTATTGCTTTGGGTGTGAGTGACCTAATGTTTAGGAGCCCAAGCTTTAAAAATTGTTTTTGTTCATTTATTTTGCATTTTTCTGGTTTAATCACGATCAGATTTTTTCTAGATCCTGCATTAAATTTATATTTTGACCTCACTATTTGGGGAACAGACACAGTCTGTATAGATTGAACAACGCAATTACTTCTATCATTTAAGTGGGTAGAACAAAAGTCATCATAGCAGTTATTTGAGAATTGGCTTACTAGTCAGATGGAGCGTAGCGTCCTGGAGATGTTGTCCTACAGGAATTCCGCCCCGACTCTGCTGGGGTGCAGGCCATCAGCACGGAAAAGCCTAGGACGCTCCCAGAAAAGATTCCAATTATTAACAAAGAGCAGTCTACTGAACCTTTCGTGTCCTCATCGGTACGTGGGAAGCGGTCCTGACACGATGATCGTCGTCGTGGGCGATGTGCTGCGTACCGTCTTGATCAGGCTCCTGAAGTCCCTCTTCAGTGTCTCCGTCTGCCGCAGCTTGGTGTCGTTCACGCCCGCGTGCAGCACGACTGCTCCGACGCTCTCGTCATCCTTCAGGATCGCGGGTATCTGCGCAGAAACATCGAGAACACGAGCACCAGGGAAACAGTGTGTGTGCACTTTACCTTCAGCTAACAAAGATGCAACATAATGCCAGCAGGGGTCACTCATACTTCTTTAAATAAATAGCAAACAGTTAATTCTGTCGAAATACATAATACATTAAACAGTTTTGATGCTATTGATTGTTTATGTTGCTAAGGGTGTTGCTCAGTGATACACAGAACGGTTGGGCAGAGTGGTCATAGCCCTGCTGTATCGTGAATAAGACACAGCTGCTGACTAATCAGAATCGAGGAATGGAATTAACCATTTTATATATATATATATATACACATACATACAGTGGCATGCAAAAGTTTGGGAACCCCTTGCAGAATCTGTGAAAATGTGAATAATTTTAACAAAATAAGAGAGATCATACAAAATGCATGTTATTTTTTTATTTAGTACTGTCCTGAGTGAGATATTTTACATAAAATATGTTTACATATAGTCCACAAGACAAAAAATAGCTGAAATTCTTCAAATGACCCCCTTCAAAAGTTTGGGAACCCTTGGTTCTTAATACTGTGTGAGGTTACCTGGATGATCCACGACTGTTCTTTTGTTTTGTGTTGGTTGTTCATGAGTCCCTTGTTTGTTCTGAACAGTTGAACTGAGCACTGTTCTTCAGACAAATCCTCCACGTTCTGTAGATTCTGCAGTTTTCCAGCATTTTTGCATATTTGAACCCTTTCCAGCAGTGACTGTATGATTTTGAGATCCATCTTTTCACACTGAGGACAATTGATGGACTCAAGCACAACTATTAAAAAAGGTTCAAACATTCACTGATGCTCCAGAAGGAAACACGATGCATTAAGAGCCGGGGGGTGAAAACTTTTTGAATTTGAAGATCAAGGTAAATTGTACTTAATTTGTCTTCCGGGAAACATGCAAGTATCTTCTGTTGCTTCCGAAGGGCAGTAATAAATGGAAAAATATATATATTTCAACAAAAGAAAAAAGTTGGAAATCTTCATCCTGTTCAAAAGTTTTCAACAGCCAGCTCTTAATGCATCGTGTGTTCTTCTGGAGCATCAGTGAATGTTTGAACCTTTTTTAATAGTTGTGTTTGAGTCCATCAATTGTCCTCAGTGTGAAAAGATGGATCTCAAAATCATAGTCACTGCTGGAAAGGGTTCAAATATGCAAAAATGCTGGAAAACTGCAGAATCTACAGAACGTGGAGGATTTGTCTGAAGAACAGTGCTCAGTTCAACTGTTCAGAACAAACAAGGGACTCATGAACAACCAACACAAAACAAAAGAACAGTCGTGGATCATCAGGTAACCTCACACAGTATTAAGAACCAAGGGTTCCCAAACTTTTGAAGGGGGTTATTTGAATAATTTCAGCTATTTTTTTTGTCTTGTTGACTATATGTAAACATATTTTATGTAAAATATCTTACTCAGGACAGTACTAAATAAAAAATAACATGCATTTTGTATGATCTCTCTTATTTTGTTAAAATTATTCACATTTTCACAGATTCTACAAGGGGTTCCCAAACTTTCGCATGCCCCTGTATGTGTATTAGAGCTGCACGATTAATCGTTAAAAGATCGCGATCTCGATTCAAATACCCACACGATCTAATTTCTGAATGACAACGATTCGCCCGTGTCTATTAAAACTTTGAAAAAATAATACCGGAACATTCAAATCTGCATTCGCGCTGCTGCTGATCCAGAGAGCAGACAGTTAACATGTTTAGGTAAGAAAAAGCTTCACAAACAGTCTTTTCAACTACACAGTATTATTTCTGTCTTACAGTCATTCATAGAAATACTGGGATAAAAGTTTATAGTTCGGCTACAAACATTGATGTCTATGGTAGCGATCAAAATAGAGCCACTCATCGTTTGAAAGCAACTGGCGCTTCAAATAACGTTTGTCGATTGCATCATTTCGCCACTAGGTGGCGACAAGTGACTGTTAAATGTATTTGTTATTGAATCATTCATTCGAGATTCGTTCAAAAAAAGTGAGGTATGAGTGAGTCATTGAATCATTAATACAAACCAATTTTTCATAATTTTAATTCTAAAAGTTGGTGTATTAAATACACTATATTTTAAATACATATACCCCGGGTTTCACAGACAAGACTTAAGCCTAGTCCTAGACAAAAATGTAAATCTGAGCTGTTTCAACTGAAAGAAACTTGCATTGACTGATCTTAAAATATATCAATGCCTTTGTTTTGTCTCAAGATGCACACCAGTAATGTTTTTTTTCTAAGCATGTTTATAAAAATTGTTTAAATGTCTTAATTGAACTATGATCTAATCCTGGCTTAGTCTAAGCTCTGTCTGTGAAACCTGGCCATACTGTATTATATATTAAAATGTTTAATAATTTATTTAAATTAAACACTTTTAAATAGACTGCAGCAATTAATATTTTGTCACACATTATTTTGTTTAGTTCAGAATCGTGTGAGAATCGTGATCTCTATTTTAAAAAAAAAATCGTGATTCTCAATTTATCCAGAATCGTGCAACTCTAATATGTATATATATCAGTGTTTCCGCTATATTCATTCAGCTGTGGCGGGCCGCCACACCAAAAATCATCCCCACCACGGCTGCAGCTTCTCAGTAACATCATAGTGACGGAGCAGGACTTGAATTTCGGTGCGGGTTTGCAGCTATTAATAATAATTATACTCATTCCCGCAGGTTCTGCGCTTATAACGCGATGACAGATGACGCAATGCATCATTTGCACGCAGTGTTGGGCAGTAACTAGTTACTGTAATAATATTACTTTTTTGCAGTAACTAGTAGTGTAACTAATTACTAATACGATTTCAGTAATAATATTACAGTTACCATCCATAAAACAGCTTAGTTAGTTACTTTTGATGTCTCAACCCCGCTGATTTAAAATCCAGCAATCAAATACAACCCCAAATCAGAAAAAGTTGGGACAGTATGGAAAATGCAAATAAAAAAAGAAAGTAGTGATTTCTAAATTTACTTTGACTTGTATTTCATTGCAGACAATATGAACACAAAATATTTCATGTTTTGTCTGGTCAACTTCATGTCATTTGTAAATATACATCCTTTCCTGTCATTCAGACCTGCAACACATTCCAAAAAAAGTTGGGACAGGAGCAGTTTAGGGCTAGTAATGAGGTAAATTGGTTAAATAATGATGTGATTTGAAACAGTTGATGTCAACAGGTGATTGTAATTATGATTTGGTACAAAAGCAGCATCCAAGAAAGGTCTAGTCCTTTAGAAGCAAAGATGGGCCGAGGATCGCCAGTTTGCCAACAAATACATGAGAAAATTATTGAAATGTTTAAAAACAATGTTCCTCAAATAAAGATAGGAAGAGATTTGGATATTTCACCTTCAACAGTGCATAACATAATTACAAGATTCAAGGAATCTGGAGGAATTTCAGTGCGTAAAGGACAAGGGCGCAAGCCTAAGCTGAACAACCGTGATCTCCGATCCCTCAGGCGGCACTCCATCAAGAATCGTCATTCATCTATAAGCTATATCACCACATGGGCTCAGGACTACTTTGGCAAACCTTTGTCAAGTACCACAATACGTAGTTACATCCACAAATGCCAGTTAAAACTGTACTGTGCCAAAAGGAAGCCCTATGTTAACAGTGTCCAGAAGCGCCGTCGACTTCTCTGGCTCGGAGGCATCTGGGATGGACCATCACACAGTGGAAACGTGTACTGTGGTCAGATGAATCAGTATTTCAGGTATTTTTTGGGAGGAATGGACGCCGTGTGCTCCGGACCAAAGAAGAAAAAGATCATCCAGACTGTTACCAGCAACAAGTCCAAAAGCCAGGGTCTGTCATGGTATGGGGTTGTGTCAGTGCCCTTGGCAAAGGTAACTTGCACTTCTGTGATGGCACCATTAATGCTGAAAAGTACATAAAGATTTTGGAGCACAATATGCTGCCTTCAAGAAGACATCTTTTCCAGGGACGTCCATGCATATTTCAACAAGACAATGCAAAACCACATTCTGCACACATTATAAAGACCTGGCTGTGGAGGAAGAGGGTACGGGTACTTGACTGGCCTGCCTGCAGTCCCGACCTGTCTCCAATAGAGAATGTGTGGCGCATTTTGAAGCACAAAATGCGACAACGAAGACCCCGTACTGTTGCCCAACTTGAGACTTGTTTGCATGAAGAATGGGACAAAATTACACCTGAAACACTTCATCACTTGGTGTCTTCAGTCCCTAAACGTCTTTTAAGTGTTGTGAAAAGGAATGGCAACATTACAAAGTGGTAAATGCTTTACTGTCCCAACTTTTTTTGGAATGTGTTGCAGGTCTGAATGACAGGAAAGGATGTATATTTACAAATGACATGAAGTTGACCAGACAAAACATGAAATAGTTTGTGTTCATATTGTCTGCAATGAAATACAAGTCAATGTAAATTTAGAAATCACTACTTTCTTTTTTTTATTTGCGTTTTCCATACTGTCCTAACTTTTTCTGATTTGGGGTTGTAATTCCTTGATTTATTTTCATAATTTTCACAACTCGCACATGCATGTGATGTCCCCAGTGCAGCAGGCAAGCTTGGAATATGGAAAAGCTTACATATTGCAGATAGAAATATTGCATTATATTGATTTTGTCAAGAAAAAAGATGATCTGAACACTGTTGTGTATTACTTTACTTTGGCATTACATCCCACCCACATCCCTCTGATCAGCATGTGCTACATTATATTACTATAATTAAAAATCTTTTTGGAAAATTAAACAGTTTCTTACAAACTTATGTGATTTTATAAAATACATAATGAAATATAATCGTATATGGGTAACGGAGAAATTACAATTAGCTTCAAGCTACACATGACAGTTAATGAGATTAATACAACACTTCTACTTGAATGTCACTGTTAATCACTATTGAGTGTTTGTAATAACTTCTGACTGCGATCCAATGTGGATTTTGGTGAAATGAGGCAGAAATATGTTGTTAGTAACATTCAAGAAGAATTTTATGTGGAAGATACACAGTTACAACTTCTGTGGGGCGTGAAGAAAAAGTAATGTAACTAGTAGTGTAACTAATTACTGTTGCCAGAAAGTAATAAGTAAAGTAACAATATTACTTTTGAAAGGGGTAACTAGTAATGAGTAATATATTACATTCTTTGAGTAACTAGCCCAACACTGTTTGCACGTGCTTTTGAGTCTTGCTCATTTAAAGTGAAAGAGAACTCTCTATTTTCTGAGCCCACAGATCGCAATGAACTGAGAGTGACAGCTTTTAAAGATTATTAAGGAGTTTGCAAATGTGATATTGATTTAATACAACAGTTCAATAAACAAGAAGTTAATATTAAGTGACTTACGTTGTCTGAATATAATACTACTGCCTGATTTTGTGCCATTTCTTCAAGGAAAATAGTTCCAAATAAAGTAAAAGCTCAGCCGCTGCGCATCTCTAAAAGCAAACACAGCGGTTTCATTCATGAATGAACTGCGTGTTTAAATGAATCTAGTGAGTCAGTGATTCATGATTACCCATTCATAAACACTTGCTTCATTCCTGAATGAATCAGCCATTTGAACGAATCAATTGAATGAACGATTCAGTAATAAAATCAGTGACATACCACCTCTGTAGTACAAATTCATTTTTTTATTAATACTAATTTCATATGATTGCTAACTTATTTGTCTTATTCTACTTCTTATTATATTGTTTAAATTAGAAATTCTAAAAAAGCTTATAAATTTTAATTTTTGAATGTGACATAGATGACATACTTATAATAATATTAGAAAAATGCCAAAGGTAAAAAGAAAATGACCCTGTAAGTCACTCTGAGTCAAATATCACCTCGTATTAGGAAGGCTAATTTTTTATCAGAATGTTTGATAATTGATCAGAAGGTGCTCCTGAATTTTTTTAATTAGGAGGACAAGCGCTCCTAAAAATAAAAGTATGCTTACTGTGTAAGCCCTGTGTAACAGTATTTTAGATCCCTGCATAAGGTCTTAAAGAGACAGCAGCCTAAATAAACCTGCTGCTCTGTCATTACTGTCTATTTATACAGTGAAGACAATCCAGTTTTATTTTAGTTGAATAGATTATTACAAATTTAATTTGTATCTTGTTTTTGTTTGTGCTATTGATTGTCATTAATTTATTCGTTCATACTTTATTATTTACTTGTCTTTTTTAGTTATAATAAATTCAATTCTGAGTGCAGGTGATTCTTGGGTTGGGAGGGGGCGTGGCCCATGGGTCCTGCCACCACAGCGGGAAAATATCCTAGAGAAAACACTGTATATATGTACAGTGCCCTCCACTAATATTGGCACCCTTGATAAATATGAGCAAAGGCGGCTGTGAAAATAAATCTGCATTGTTTACCCTTTTTATCTTTCATTCAAAAAATTCACAAAATTCCAACCTATCATTGAAGTAAAACAATTGAAAGTGGGGAGAAAATCTCATTGTGAAATAAATACTTTCACTATTTCATGTTGGCCACAATTATTGGCACCCAACTATTGCAACGTCCTTTTCCCAGGGTAACAGCTCTGAGTTTTCTCATATAATGCCTGAAGAGTTTGGAGAACACCTGATAAGAGATCAGAGACCATTTTCTTCATACAGAATCTCTCCAGATCCTTCAGATTCACAGCTCCATGACTGTGCTGCTTCTCTTCAGTTCACCTCACTCATCTTCTACAGGGTTCAGGTCAGAGGACAGAGACAGCAATGGTAAAAGATTCATTTTGTGCTCAGTGACCCATTTTTGTGTTTATTTTGATGTTTGTTTTGGATTGTTGTCCTGCTGGAAGATCCAAACATGGCCCATTATAAGATTTCTAACAGAGGCAGTCAGGTTTTGATTTTTTATCTGTTGGTATTTGATAGAATCCATGATGCCATGCATCTGAACAAGATGTTCAGGACCTCTAGCAGAAAAACAGGCCCACAACATTAAAGATCCAGCAGTATATTTAACCGTGGACATGGGGTACTTTTTTATCCCTGTTTGTACTTAACTTATCTGGTGGGTTTGCTGCTAAAAAGCTCTTTTTTCAGTTTCATCTGACAATAGAAGCCAGTGCCATTTGAAGTTCCAGTCGTGTCTGACAACTGAATTTGCTGGAGTTTGTTTTTGGATGAGTGAGGACAATTTTTCTTGAAACCCTCCCAAACAACATGTGGTGATATAGGGGATGTTTTTTTTTTTTTTTTTAGGTTTCTGACCCCAAGATTCAACTAATCTCTGCAATTCTCTAGCTGTGATCCTTGGAGAGTCTTTGGCTACTCAAACTCTCCTCCTCACCGTGCATTAGGACGATATAGACACATGTCCTCTTTCAGGCAGATTTGTAACATCTTTAGTTGATTGGAACCTCTTAATTATTACCCTGATGGTGGAAATGGGGATTTTCAATGTTTTAACTCTTTTCTTACAGCCACTTTCTATTTTGTGATGCTCAACAATCTTGTTCTTCACATCAGAAATATATTTTTTGGTTTTTCTCATTGTGATGGATGATTAAGGGAATTTGGCCTTTGTGTTCCTCATATTTATAATCCTGTGGAACAGAAAGTCATGGCTGGACAATTTCATGGTCATAGTCACCCTGGTGTGCTAAAAAATGTAAATATGAATGTGAATATACTTCAGAGATATTTTACTCATAAGAATGTCTAAGGGTGCCAATAATTGTGGCCAACATTCATTGGAGAAAAACATTTATTTCATCATGAGATTTTCTCCCCACTTTCAATTGTTTTACCTCAATGATGGGTTAGAATTTTGTGAATTTTTTGAGTGAAAGATCAAAAGGATAAACAATGCAGATTTATTTTCACAGCCGCCTTTGCTCATATTTATCAAGGGTGCCAATATTAGTGGAGGGCACTGTATATGTGTGTGTATATACTAGGGCTGTGCAATTAATCAAATTCAATTATCATGCGCATCTCGTCAGTAAAGAGTGATTGGCAGTAAATCGCCATCACCTGCTTTCAGATGGAGCGGGAATTACTACACGGAGCCGTAGTTCACTGACAAGCTAGGCAATATCACGTTCATAATCGCAGACGAATCGCCTTTAATTATGAAATTGCCTAGCTTGTCAGTGAACTACGGCTCCGTGTAGTAATTCCCGCTCCATCTGAAAGCAGGTGATGGAGATCTACTGCTAATCAAGAACCAGGCTTTACTGACGAGATGCGCATGATAATTGAATTCGATTAATTGCACAGCCCTAGTATATATATATATATATGAAGTAATGTGGTGGATGCTCTTCAATTGCATGGAGGGCTGAATTACAGTTTTGCACTACAGCACCACACTGGTCAAACCACATTATTGCATATATTATATATATGAGACGTGAGAGAGCCGGTCCCTAAGAATATTTTCAAAGTGAAACCGGTTTGTGGTGTAAAAAAAGGTAGGAGACCTCGGTTAACTACTAAACCGGTTAACGGTTTAACTAATTGCAAAGGCTAAATAATCAGTCAAATTCTACTGATTAATCAGTGAAATAATCAATGATGTGTTGATTAATCACTCTAATAATCATTAGATTAATCAATTATGAAAATAATCAATTGTTGCAGCCCTAGTACACAAATGTTTTACTTTTTCCAAATGTACCAATTGATTCTCATTTATTTATTTTAGGCCTTATGAAAGTGAAAGAAGAAAGACAATATCTGAATGAGGTGGAGGAGAAACATCAGGATCAGAAAGATCATGTGACCGGAGAAAAATCAGTGAGCTGCAGCATTCAAATAACAGACGTCAAAAAGCCTTTCAGCTGCTCTCAGTGTGGAAACACTTACAAACATAAAGGAAGCCTTACGAAACACATGAGAATTCATAGTGAGGAAAAACCTTTCAGCTGCTCTCTGTGTGGAAACACTTTCACATATAACAAAAACCTTAAGGATCACATGTTAATTCATGCTGGAATAAAGCCTTTTACCTGCTCTCAGTGTGGAAAGAGTTTTACCAGGAAAAGGCAACTTAAGGATCATTTGGTAAGTCACTCTTCAGAAAAGCCTTTCAGGTGCTCTGAGTGTGGAAACACTTTCTCGTGTAACAAAAGCCTTAAGGATCACATGTTAATTCATGCTGGAATAAAGCCTTTTTCCTGCTCTCAGTGTGGAAAGAGTTTTACCAGGAAAAGGCAACTTAAGGATCATTTGCATATTCACTCTTCAGAAAAGCCTTTCAGCTGTTTTCAGTGCGGAAACACTTTCATGCGTAACAAAAGCCTTAAGGATCACATGTTAATTCATGCTGGAATAAAGCCTTTTTCCTGCTCTCAGTGTGGAAAGAGTTTTACCAGGAAAAGTTATCTTAAGGATCATTTGGTAACTCACTCTTCAAAAAAGCCTTTCAGCTGCTCTCTGTGCAGAAACACTTTCATGTGTAACAGAAGCCTTAAGAATCACATGTTAATTCATGCTGGAATAAAGCCTTTTTCCTGCTCTCAGTGTGGAAAGAGTTTTACCAGGAAAAGTCAACTTAAGGATCATTTGCATATTCACGCTTCAGAAAACCCTTTCAGCTGCTCTCTGTGCAGAAACACTTTCACGCGTAACAAAAGCCTTAAGGATCACATGTTAATTCATGCTGGAATAAAGCCTTTCAGCTAGGGCTGAACGAGTAATTGCATTTGCGATAATATCGCGATATGAAAAAATGCGATTCTTCAACCGCAGAGGCTTCGATTACACTGTCACGTGACATGCAAGAGTGGGAGTAAAGCGGTGTGTTCGACTTGAAGATCGATCGTATGACATCAAAAGTACGGCGAGATAAAGCATAAGGAGACGTCCGCTCTCTTATAGCTCTCGCAGTACTCTTATAGCTCTCACAGTGACACACACAGCGATCGGTCTAGCAGCGCTGCTTCAAGTCAAACACATCTAAGCAGTCTTCAGAGGAAGCATCAAGTTGGCACGCTATGTTGCCAAGTCCGCAGTTGGCCGTGGATTGTTTTCGTGTCCGCGGGTCTTACATAACATGCAGAATTGACGCGCTACATGTAAACGATATTCTTTGTTGTATTTTCCTGTCAAAATAACGGAGTTCCTTTGGAATTCTTCAGCTTTTAAGAACTACCGGGTTCTTTGCTAGTGGGCGGAGCTAATGGGTAAACGGCAATCTCATTGGCCAGCGCTCACCTATCATCGTCCCTGTTTTGATTTCAGCGAATCAGTTCGAGCGAACGCAGACAACCTGATTAATATTCATGAACCCAGCAGCTCAATAATCCTTAGTGCGTTTTATACTGTTATTAGTAGTAGAATTCGTTGTAGTTTTGTTATCTTATCAGTATTATTTGTAGTTTTCTTTTTCCTTTTTTTATAGAAACACTAAATGACAAACAATATCTTAAGCACCACCACCAGTCTTAAGTTCAGTCAACATGACAAATACATTCATACATGGTTATTCTAATTACTAAAGTTATATCATATACTGCTCAAATTTAATGCTAAATTATCATAATATCATATTATAATGTTTATTGTGATGATTTAGGCTCACATTTAACAAAAACCCACCAATTCACTATCTCAACCAATTAAAATATGGTGACATGCTAATCAACTCAAAACACCTGCAAAGGTTTCCTGAGCCTTCAAAATGGTCTCTCAGTTTTGTTCACTAGGCTACACAATCATGGGGAAGACTGCTGATCTGACAGTTGTTCATAAGGAGGGTAAGCCACAAACATTCATTGCCAAAGAAGCTGGCTACAGTTGTCGTATTCCTCTTGTTAAGCCACTCATGAACCACAGACAACGTCAGAGGCGTCTTACCTGGGCTAAGGAGAAGAAGAACAGGGGCCTCATTTATAAAGCGTGCGTACGCTCAGATTTGATCTTAGAGTGTGCGTACGCTTAAATCCACGCCAAAGCTCATATTTATAAAGACGGTCTTTGACGTGGAAAAGTGCTTACCGCCACGTCAAGGTCTGAGCAGGCGTACGCACTTTTCCTTGTGGCAAAGTCAGAGTACTGCAGCTATTTGCATATCTAATAAAAGCGGTGTACGTGCAAGCACCGAAGTTTTTTTTTTTCTTTGTGCTCGTCATTCTCAAGCATAGAAATTTGGATATTGGCGTGTGCTCTTTTATATGATAATGATATTAATTAGGGGGCGTTTACAAGGCGGAGATCTGACACCAGTCAGCTGTGCACAATTTCAAGATCATTTGCGATTTCTAAACGTCACATCTGGAAGAGAGGCGTACGCACGTGTTTTTGTGCGCACGTTCGTTTTCTCTGAATCGCACTTACGCACTTTTGCGAAATGATCTTAGAACAAATTTAGGATGGTTTCTGCGCAACATTTTATAAATGAGGCCCCTGGACTGTTGCCCAGTGGTCCAAAGTCCTCTTTTCAGATGTGAGCAAGTTTTGTATTTCATTTGGAAACCAAGGTCCTAGAGTCTGGAGGAAGGGTGGAGAAGCTCATAGCCCAAGTTGCATGAAGTCCAGTGTTAAGTTTCCACAGTCTGTGATGATTTGGGGTGCAATGTCATCTGCTGGTCTTGATCCATTGTGTTTTTTGAAAACCAACGTCACTGCACCCGTGCTGCCATGACTAGTATATTAATTAACAGTTTAAGTTTTCTTGAGAATTTTTCATAATAGATGCCTACCCTGATAAACAAGTTTTGTGAAGTTCAGGGGGGGAGTATGTAGCTGGGCTAATAATTATAAAATGTTGAATGTGAGTGAACTTCCTCAACTTATTTCTTTTGTGTTTTTTACTTATTGTGTTCTGAGTTATATAAGGTACAGTGTACATAATCTATTCTACGCAGAACCATATTTGCAGAATTTTGTGTTATGAGGAGCACATATTAGTGATGCACATGATACCTCGTGCGGTGTGCTAACAGCGCCATCTTCGAATTAAATTTGCCGCTGACGGGGTCAGATGTGTTCTCTCTCGCTCTGCTAACGAGAGCCTGGTAAGAATGTTTTAAGTGCACCAAATGAGTTCAGTGTGTTATTTCATGAGATAAAGAACGTCTAAACGTAATGTAAGGCTGTGATGTCATGAAAATGAATGTAAATGATCGCATTTTGAATGCTTTACCGTGACTGGTATAGCTTACAAGTTTCTCCTTTCTGTCTGAGCAGAGTGAAGGAGAGCGACGCGTGTCCAAAGAATTAATTTGTGCTCTGTGTTTCTGCAGAATAAAAAAAAACTGAGACCTCCATCTTCAGCATCGTCTTTATTGAATAAATCCACAACCAGAGTAAAACTGCCAGTGGTGGACAAAGTACACAGATCAAGTACTTGAGTAAAAGTACAGATACGTATAATTAAATATTACTCCAGTAAAAGTACTGCTTTTTCAATTTTACTCGAGTGAAAGTACAAAAGTACGCGATTTTTTTATGTACTTAAGTAAAAAAGTACTGATAGATAGATTTATTTTACAATTTTATATAGACTACTTTATTTAATTTTACATTAGCACATATTTTTATAATCCTACTGTTCAAAATACCTGGGATTTTCCCAAAATAACCACTATATGGAGTCAAGATATATATTTTGTTGTTGATTTGGACTACGTTGATGAGTGATGTAGTAATGTTCACTGTGAAGCTTACAGATTTGACCATCTAATTTTCACCAGTTAAAAAAAAATGTTTTAAAACTTGTTTTGCAGAACGTCACAGTTATATATGACATGAGAATAAGGCCTGAAGTTAGGAAGAACATTTTAAGGAAAATAAAATTATATTTTCATAATGATTTTTTCTTCTCAAACCTTGTCTGTGATGTAAAAACACTCCTGGCCAAATGCCCCCAGAGGGCATCACTTCCCACTTTGATAATTACTGTAGTTATGTTCTGAACATCACATGCTTTCTTTTTACCTCAGATGGAATCTATCTAGGTGGTTGAATAAAAATATTTGAACTTTATATCTAAAAATTTCCTCAACTTAGCACCAGCAAGCTTGTTAGCTAGACAGTTAGCATCAGCTAACAATATTTACTTATTTTCAGTATGGTTATGAATAAACATTCATATATGTCTAACTTACTCGGCTAGTTGATCCAAACAATATAAAAATGTATACTGTTGATAAACAATATAAAACAGACGTCACATTGGGCTAAATGCATAGTATTTTAATAAAACTGCTAACATTACAGCAGCGGGGAATATGAACGTGCATGAGTTATTTTATTTAACCTGTGTTATTTTAATGTTTTGTTTTTTGACCTAAAACATAGACACTGACATTGATCTGTCTGCATTCAAGCATTTCAGAGGGCTTAAATAGATCACCCTTTACAGCAGATTTAGTTCACAAACAACTGACAGTTTTGACCTAAATATGATTTTCAGTTAACGTTACAATAATTAATCCTAAAATTCGACATTAGTAACTTACTTTTTGCAGCATCAGTTGCGCGCTCGCGCTCACGCTCACATGATCTTCCGGTTCTTTACTTGTGAGTTCATTTCACTGAAGACTCGCTCTAAACGGTTCATTTGAATCAGTGAGTTGTCGACTCGAGAACAGCTGCAATCGGATCATTCCAATTCGTGAATGAATCATTTGTTGTGATTTGCGAACCGATTTAACAGGTTCATTGAAAAGAATCAGTTTGTTCATGAATCACACACCGCTTCTGCGTCTCGGAGCACGTGATGTATTATAAGGAGTAACGATATGTTTTATTTATTTATTTTATATGTAGTGAAGTAAAAAGTACGATCTTATGCTTTGGAATTTAGTGAAGTAAAAGTAAAAGTTGCTCAAAATAAAACTACTCCAGTAAAGTACAGATACTTGAAAAATTTACTTAAGTACAGTAACGAAGAAGTTTTACTTCGTTACTGACCACCTCTGAAAACTGCTACATAAGCAGTGGGTAAATGTAGATGAACACATATCAATACAACACATACATAGTGTTCACTGCATACTGATCTGCTTTATTACTAGTGAGCTTGTTACAGTGAAGGTTTGTCTAAAAGCAGCTTTACAATTTCTGAGTGGAACAGATTAATTTCTGATTCATAGTGTAGGTGTAATGCAGAGTTCCTTTATTCAGAGAACAAGGCACACTGTAATGTCCGTTTTGCACATATGTGGTGCATGTGCCCAGGAGATCATCAGATGTCCGGTCTTTGTCCCACACCTCCAGCTTCAGGTTGTCATTGATTTTGCAGTTTGGGAAGTTGAACTCTGCGACCCACTCAGGATTACGGGTACTCTGCTGAAAATCGGTCATCCCCCCATAAGAAGAGCCACACCAGACCTTGACGTATGGATCGGGTCCGTTTCCAAACATATTATATGAAGCAAGGTTACTGCCTTTTATATTATACACCCGGACAGCAGCACTGGCAAAGTCCAGCTGAGACAGCAACATCAGCACAGCCAGAGACATCAGCCGAAGATGATAAAAGATTGCCATGACTGTCAGAAAGAATATGTTCAATTATAATGAAGATTATATACACCCAAATATTGAAATGCAAAAATAATGTCAATGTAGAGTACAAAAAACATGAAAATTAATGACTTGTTTTCAAATTCAGAGAGATATTTCAATGTATTACTGAATAATAATGAAAACATTCTTGTTTTGTAAGGAAACCAGGAAAACTTTACCTTGTCCAAGCTGTTATTTTGTCCCAGAGACAATCTGGATGGTATATAAGAGTGTCTAAGTAACTGGCTTCTTGACTTCTCAGTTTCAGTCTGTTCACTCATTTGGTCCAGTCCTGGTTAAACAGCCTGTATTCTGGCAACCACCCCTGTTTTTTAGTGCACGCCTAGTAAAGGGAAAGTACTAGAATTTACCAAATATACATTCCAATATATTATTCAAAATTAGCTTTATAGGTAAATAATAAAAACTTAAATGATAGAGGATTAAAAAAATTACACATTCATAAGGAAAACTTTACTTTGTAATTTAAAGTCTATTGAAAGCCACATTCCACCACTAAATAATTTAATACAAAATGTAATTATTGGAATTTCAATAATGAAAATTTTAATAATAATAATAAGTGTTTATATTATTTTTATTAGTAGTAGTTTTAATTGTTTTTATTTAACCTGTTAACATGCACCAGGACGCCAGCGCACTGAAAGCTCTTTGTTTGCACACATCATTGTTTTCAAACAGATAAAGTAAAACAGGACAAAATTAATCTTGACAAACTATGTATCATTTTGAAAGTCTAAGCCTCTAGTATCGATGACAGATCGCTGTTTTTCGATAGAAAACATATATAAAAAAACGCAGTACATACCAGATTCATCCTGATAACGACTCTCAAACGTATTCACTGCTGTAAATCCCGGTTTCGTTTGAGAGATAAGGGTCCACTGAACAACATTCCATCGAGCACTTTTAGTCCAAAGAAACAATAACGCTGTAATTTGGATCGTTATTCATTTGTTTACGTCTCATCTCTTCAGGGAGAGTTATTGTTTGTGTCCGTTATGGAACAAATTACGCTCAAAAACAGCGTCTTGGTGGTAAAAAAACAGCATGATTTTGTAGCAGGCAATGTCCCAAACAGAATGAGATCATCCCAAAAAAAAGTCAAAGATATACGGAAGATTGTTTATTTGAATTCTGGCGCTCCCTCGCGACGGCGCATGACGCACGCTGTGACGCACCTGTCATCTGATGGGGGCGTAATTTA
Organism: Schizothorax lantsangensis; assembly: GCA_027422415.1. Classification (NCBI taxonomy): domain Eukaryota; kingdom Metazoa; phylum Chordata; class Actinopteri; order Cypriniformes; family Cyprinidae; genus Schizothorax; species Schizothorax lantsangensis. Next base: position 89,785 of record JAPDDO010000101.1, read on the forward strand.
GCAATCTTTTTTGCACAAATAAACCTTTTTTTTTTTTTCTTCAACAGTTTTCATATATGTTTGCATGTTTTTTGGGGAATTGCCTGTATCTGTATGATTAACATCTGTATGGCTGATAATCAGCATGTAATTACTGGCTGTTCACAGATATCAGTGTGAATGCAGTCTATATAAAAGGCCATTATAATGTGATTATTGACAATATGGGCCATCTGTATGATTAGCATCTGTATGAATGATCGTCAGCAAGTGATTACTAATGTATGAGCAGGAGCATCTGTATGTCAGGAAATCAGTATGTACTCAAGTTATTTTTTTTTATTATTATTGTTTTTTTTTCATCACTCAAAAATTATTCTTATTGTATTATTCTAGTGCTCAAATAAATCACTGATACGATGTCTAAGATTCTGTCTACTGTTTTATAATTGAAAAACTGCAGTGGCATGTATAAAGACTAAATATTTTGTAGTAGAACCCTTCAATAATTTGGTAAATATTTTTCCTCAAACGGGGGTGGGTGGGGGGTGGGCTAGAAAAATGGCTGCAGTAATCTCATTTTTCATGGTATCTTCTTCAGATTTGAAATATAAACTCATGAGACATGTGACTTTCAACCCATTACTTTTCTGGATTGCTTCAGGACTGATTTCATGTATTTTTATATGAAATAAAAAAAAAATTCAGTGTGGTACAATTTTTATCAAGGCACTTCAGTGTCTATAACTTTTTATATTTTTGAGCATTATCAACTCTGGATGATGGATAGAAAAGCCCAAAGGGTCTTCTTTCCAAAGACACCAAAATTGTGTGTGTGGCACACTGAAGTCAGGAGCTGTTACCATTTTAAGTTAGTCATTTTCAGCTGTGATTCCCAATATGGGGGGCGCTGGTTAACAGGTTAAATTACATTTATTTAAAATATTTTTTGCTTAAAATTATTTGCTGTTATTTACAACGGCGTTTTAGTGCCTCGTTAAAAAAAAAAAAATCTAAAATTACGAGATTAAAGTCATAATATTTCGAGAATAAAGTCGAAATATTTTGAGAATAAAGTCGTAATATTTCGAGAATAAAGTCAAAATATTACGAGATTAAAGTCGAAATGTTTCGAGATTAAAGTCGAAATGTTTTAAGAATAAACATTATAGTTATAATATTTTGGCTATTCTAGACTTTTGCGCATGCAAATGGCCCGGGGGAGCCCCGGGAGATCCAAAGTCTCAGCTTTCAAAATATTCAAGATTCCTGTCAGTTTTATAGCGAAATACAAACAATCAGGCTATATTGCAATAATGGGCCTCATTTATCAATCTAACGTAGAAACGAGCACAGATCCGAGCGCACAAATCAATTTACGACAGAGCTCACGTGTGATTTATGAAACATTCGTATGCCGCCAATCCCATCGTACGAAAGATCGTACGTTGAGAAATGTGGCGGCTGAAAACAATCGTCATTTGAATATTACGCCCCTAAAAACACCCCGGTTTAGAAGCCACGCCCCTAAAGTTTACGACACGGAGAAACATAACCCGGCCAAAAAGAGGAAGTAATCTCATGAAAGAGAAATTGATCTTACTCCAAAAACACCCTTTAACCTTATAATTGCAAACAATGGCATTCATTTATATGTATATTAAATACCAGTAAATATAACGAAAAATTTAAAAATATTATAAACACTATATAGATTATTTAGTTCTCCTTAATCCACAACAAACCCTTTAAATTTAACGGTATTACAAAACAAGAATGAAAAAATGAGGAGCTATAAAATTTTATATTAAACTATGAGGTAAAACACAAATTAGGCTATAGTGGCATTCATTATAAACAGAATAGGCTACAACGTCGAGCTAAAATGAATTTATTAAAGCGAAACTAAACGGCATTGGGCTCACAAGCCTCTCATTCGACATCCAAATGTTTCCATTTTTGCCATGTAACATTTGGTTGCTAAACTATTATCTATGATGTAAACATGGCTTTGTACTTCACTTGAGTTCCAATATCCATGTAAAATATCACCCTTCACATGCGCAATAAATGCTTGTTTCAGGTCTGCACACTGATTTTACAGTGGACCTTGTAAATTGAGCAGTGTAACTTTTTATGTTTGGTTGACTGCATTTTAGTTTGATTAATGGCTGAAATGTCAAGTTAGTAACGCTGAAATGTTGTGTGTGCGTGTGAGGCACCTGCGTGATCACCGAGCAGTTAAATAATTAAAAAAAGTTATAGAAAACAAATAAAATGCATTAAGAGTGTCACAAAAACGAAAGTGGCCTATTCTTGTTGCACTGTTTTTTTTTCTTTTGTTAATCTGTTAATTGAGATAAATATATTTCGTGTAGCCCTGTTTATTTTATTCATTTTATAATTTCTGTTTTTCTCCATTCACAGAAGCGCTACAGGTGCGTGATACGACGATGTGTGATTCCTCACGGTCTGTTGTTTATGCTACTATTTGCACATAAAGCTAAAAAAAAAAAGCTTTGTTTGTCGGTTTAGGAAAATAATCTAAATGAACAAAATGCTGTCATTATACAATTCTCTATGCTGCACGCAAGTTCAGGCTGACTCAAAAACATTATTTTCATTATAAATTAGGATAAACTGTTTTTTTTTCATGCCTTATGATGTTCCTTCACTTTTATATCTTGCTATAAACTTGAAATAAAGAGCAAAAACACACTTATAATTTGTATTTCGTTATAAAATTGACAGAATTTGAAAGATGAGCTGTGTGTAAAAGCAGCAAATCACATAATTGTTGCGATTATTGGTTGGCTGGCGCGCTACAAATAATGAATGGAAGACATTAAATATTATGTCCTCATTTACAGTATTATACCATGAATAAAACAGTTTGTGAATAGTCACTTAACGTTTACTGCGGAAAAGAAAACAATATAACTTATGTTAACAAATTTGAGTCCACTTCAACCTTTAGAACGTTTTATTGCTGTTTAATTAAACAGGCTGTGTGAGGAATGAAAGTTTGGACACCACAGACGTTTTTGCGGAGTCGGTGGTGGAATTTTCACAATAATTTAATGAATTGATTCACAAAAATACAGCGATCTGTCACGCCACATTAAAGAGCTTGAAAATCACATTATTGTAAGACACATTATTTGTGTTTCGCTATAAAACTGATTTTGAAAGCTGAGACTTTTATATTAAAAGCACAAAGCTATTGCTATTGTTTGGCTGGCGTACAAATAACGAATGCAATGGAAGACATGAAATATTATTTCCAAGCATACTGTCCCCGCGAGTATGACATATGGTATGATTTCTGCTAATAATCCCACATATATTTGTAGTGTATTAAAAAAGGGTTAAATAAGAGAGCTACAGCGCCCCCCAAAGGAATGTCGATTGAGTGTGTGAGCTGATGTTTAGATAAACAGTTGTTCCTGTTCAGTCTGTTAATAAATATAATATTCTTGATATTAAGCTGTTTCCGCGAGGCCTTAAAATTGACTCTTCCTCATCCCAGTAAGAAGATGCGGCCGCTCGGACGCAACAATATTCAAATCAATTCCAGTGGCCTGACAACTTCGCCCTGTGCTCTTAATGCGGGCCATTTGCATGCGCAATATAGGCTATACTCTCAAAATATTATAACTTTAATTTCTACAATTTAAATTCTCGTAATATTTCTAATTTATTCTCGTAATATTTCGACTTTATTCTCGAAATATTTCGACTTTATTCTCGTAATATTTCGACTTTATTCTCATAACATTTCGACTTTATTCTCGTAATATTTCGACTTTATTCTCATAACATTTCGACTTTATTCTCGTACTGCTACGACTTTATTCTCGAAACATTTTGACTTTATTCTCGTAATATTACGACTTTAATCTCATAATCTTGGATTTTTTTTTTTTTTTCGTGGCACTAAAACGCCGTCGTAGTTATTCAAATATGTAATTTATGTTTTCACACCTTTAATCTTTGTATAAGGCTGAAGATGTGAAAACAATTTTATAATTTAGATTTTCTATACCTGGACAAAAGTTTCTTTATAGTGGAAAAAAGGTTCTATTATTAAAATGTTTTTCAATTCAATTCAATTCAATTCAAGTTTATTTGTATAGCGCTTTTTACGATACAATCGTTGCAAAGCGCTTTACAGGAAATTAAGTTTCTACAATATATTTATACATTGTAGAAACTTAATATATTAACTTATGGCAAAATTTGTTAATTCTGCATGTTGTTGGGGGATCAGATGTTGGCATCCTCTGAGGTCCTCCGAGGGGTCGGCATCATCTCTTCTCAGGTGTTTGGTCATCTCAGATCATTTAAGGGCTGGATCCAGACTGAAGCTTGTGTAACTCCTAGTTACCATGGGATGTTAATCCCGTGGCAGAAACAGAGAAACAAAGAGACATAATTAGCGTAGCTGTTTTTCCATTCAAGCAAAAATTATTTGTTCAACCCAAGCTAAAGAATAATAATGTGCGTTTTGATCAGATATAACTGCAGTACACGATTATGAGATGCATTATATGAATGCATTATGTGAATGCTTGGCTAAAGAGATGTGTCTTTAATCTAGATTTAAACAGAGAGAGTGTGTCTGAACCCCGAACGTTATCAGGAAGGCTATTCCAGAGTTTGGGAGCCAAATATGAAAAAGCTCTACCTCCTTTAGTGGACTTTGCTATTCTAGGTACTACCAAGAGTCCAGAGTTTTGCGACCTTAGGGAGCGTGATGGATTGTAGCGAGATAGAAGACTAGTTAGGTACGCAGGAGCTAAACCATTTAGGGCCTTATAGATAAGTAATAATATTTTGTAACTGATACGGTACTTAATAGGTAGCCAGTGCAGAGACTGTAAAATTGGGGTAATATGATCATATTTTCTTGACCTGGTAAGGACTCTAGCCACTGCATTTTGGACTACTTGTAGCTTGTTTATTGAAGATGCAGGACAACCACCTAGCAGTGCATTACAATAGTCCAGTCTAGAGGTCATGAATGCATGAACTAGCTTTTCTGCATCAGAAACAGGTAACATGTTCCTTAGCTTGGCAATGTTTCTAAGATGGAAGAATGCTGTTTTTGTAACATTGGAAATATGTTTTTCAAAAGACAAGTTGCTGTCTAATATAACACCCAGATTTTTGACTGTAGAGGAAGTAACAGGACATCCATCTAGTTGCAAATTGTAATCCAAGAGATTCTGTGTACTGTTATTTGGTCCAATAAGTAATATCTCTGTCTTATCTGAATTTAATAGGAGAAAATTATTGGTCATCCAATCTTTTACATTTTGAACACACTCAGTTAACTTAGATAATTTAGAAGTTTCGTCTGGTCTTGTTGAGATATATAGTTGAGTATCATCAGCATAACAATGGAAACTAATCCCGTATTTTCTAATAATATTACCAAGGGGCAGCATGTATATTGAAAACAGCAGAGGACCTAGGACAGATCCTTGTGGTACTCCATACTTTACTGGTGATAATTGAGATGACTCCCCGTTTAAATAAACAAAGTGGTAGCGATCGGACAGGTAGGATCTAAACCATCTTAAAGCCTGCCCTTGAATACCTGTATAGTTTTGTAATCGATCTACGAGTATTTCATGATCTATAGTGTCGAACGCAGCACTAAGATCAAGTAAAACTAGCAATGAGATGCAGCCTTGGTCTGACGCAAGAAGCAAGTCATTTGTAATTTTAACAAGTGCAGTTTCTGTGCTATGGCGGGGCCTGAAACCTGACTGAAATTCTTCACAGAGATCATTTTTTTGCAAGAATGAGCACAATTGAGCAGACACAACTTTTTCTAAAATTTTAGACATAAACGGAAGATTTGAGATGGGTCTGTAATTTGCCAGATCACTAGGATCTAGTTGTGGCTTCTTAATAAGAGGCTTAATAACTGCCAGCTTGAATGGTTTAGGGACGTGACCTAAAGATAACGATGAGTTAATAATATTGAGAAGCGGTTCTTCTGCTACAGGTAACTCTTTCAGTAATTTAGTAGGTACAGGATCTAATAGACATGTTGTTGGTTTAGATGTGTTGATAAGTTTATTTAGCTCTTCCTGTCCTATAGTTGAAAAGCACTGCAGTTTTTCTTTGGGTGCGGTGAATGAGGCTGAAGTACTAGACGCCGTAGAATCTACATTAGTTATTGTATTTCTGATGTTATCTATTTTATCAGTGAAGAAATTCATAAAGTCATTACTATTAAACTGTGAGGGAATATTTAGATCGGGTGACGTCTGGTTATTTGTTAGTCTAGCCACTGTGCTAAATAAAAACCTTGGATTATTTTGGTTATTATCTATGAGTTTGCGGATATGCTCGGTCCTGGCAGCTTTTAGAGCCTGTCTATAGCTGGACATACTGTTTTTCCACGCAATTCTAAAAACTTCCAAGTTAGTTTTTCTCCATTTGCGCTCAAGATTACGAGTTTCTTTCTTGAGAGAATGGGTATAACTGTTGTACCATGGCGCAGCACGTTTTCCTCTAACCTTTTTTAATTTGATGGGAGCAACAGTTTCTAACGTATTAGAGAGTATAGTGCCCATGTTGCTAGTCATTTTGTCAAGTTCATTTGTATTTATGGGTACACAGAGCAGCTGAGATAAATCAGGCAGGTTATTTGTGAATCTGTCTTTAGTGGCTGGAACAATAGTTCTGCCCGGACGATAACGTGGGGCCCTACAGTTAATATCAGTTATAAGCAGCAAGCACGATACAAGGAAATGGTCAGTAACATCATCACTTTGAGGTACGATATCTATATCAGTAAGATCAATTCCATGCGATATAATTAAATCTAGCGTGTGATTATAACGATGAGTGGGCCCGGTGACGTTTTGCTTGACTCCAAAAGAGTTTATTAGGTCGGTAAACGCAAGTCCTAATGCATCATTTGGATTATCAACATGAATGTTAAAATCTCCGACAATTAGCGCTTTATCAGCATTAACCAATAGGTCTGAGAGGAAATCTGCAAATTCTTTTAGGAAATCTGTATATGGCCCTGGCGGTCTATACACAGTAGCCAGAGCAAGAGATAAGACAGATTTCTTTTGCATATCTGACAGTGTAACATTAAGCATAAGTATTTCGAATGAGTTAAACCTGTATCCTGTTTTCTGAGTAACATTGAGAATATCACTATATATTGTTGCGACACCGCCGCCACGACCAGTCTGACGGGGCTCATGCTTATAACAGTAGCTTGGTGGAGTAGACTCATTTAGACCAATATAATCATTTGGTTTAAGCCAGGTTTCAGTCAAACAGAGTACATCAAAACTATTATCTGTGATCATTTCATTTACAATTACTGCTTTAGGTGTGAGTGATCTAATGTTTAGTAGCCCAAGCTTTAAAAATAGTTTTTGTTCATTTATTTTGCATTTTTCTGGTTTAATCACGATCAGATTTTTTCTAGATCCTGTGTTAAATTTATATTTTGACCTCACTATTCGGGGAACAGACACAGTATGTATAGATTGAACAACGCAATTACTTCTATCATTTAAGTGGGTAGAACAAAAGTCATCATAGCAGTTATTTGAGAATTGGCTTACTAGTCAGATGGAGCGTAGCGTCTTCACACTGAGAAAAAAAAAAAAAAAAACTTTTTAAATAACTATTCACTAAAAGACTCATTGGCTGAAATGTGCAGGATACAACCTGAAAATAAATACTCTATGGGAGTATTTAGGGAGCAATGAACTCTGTGTAGGGACCCTATCAATCGGAACAGAGTTCATGCATGGATCTCTCTTCTAACAAGCTGGTTGTCTGAATCAGGTGTGTTAACTAAGAGACACATGCAAAATATGCAGAGCGGTGGTACACGAGGACTGAAATTGAGAACCACTGCTCTATTGGATCCTGTATCCCACCATAACTCTATTCTTTATCCTTAATTCTAGAGTGATGACTAAACTAAAGTAACATTAAAGGGATAGTTCACCCAAAAATGAAAATTCTGTCATCATTTACTCGCCCTCAAATAGGGTTTGGGGGATGGATGTGTTGTGGATTGGGTCTTTAAAACAGGTCTATTCATTTATACTGTTATCAGCACATGTTGAAGTAGATTCATCTCGTAGAGATTATGCGCTATTAATGCAGCGTTAGAAAACTCTAACACACACACACAGGCTGTTTCTCAAATTTTTTTTTTTTTTTGTGGTCCAGGGTCACTTTATTTTTATTTTTTTATTAGAATTATCAACAATTATACAAAAATATACAACCCTAGTAACAACTAAAACACACAACAAAAAGAAATAAAGAACAAAAATCAAAACAAACATATACAGGGCCAGGGGTAATATAAATTACATTATATAAAGTAAAGGTGCCTCAAAAGGCACTTTTAACAGCCAGGCAAAAGGTCACAGAGCATACAGTCAACTGTACATTATAGGAAATAATCGATATTATAAGATGCACACAGTGTTATCGATTTTAAGGCTTTAGTATTGCTGGAGGTAGATACTGTATCCATGTAATACTTCAGATCTTTACAAAATACAGGAAGACAAAAATCTGCACTTGTGTATAAAAAATGTAGCTAGTAAAATAAATAGATTTATTAGAAAATATTTATCCTTTAGATTCTTATCAGGATGATAAAAACCAAACAAAACATCCTTGTACAACAAAGAAAAATTGTATAAGATTGAAGTAATAAACAGATTTTTTTCCAAAAAATAGTTACATGGGTACATTTTCAAAAAAGATGAGAGACAGACTCATCTACCATTCCACAAAAGGAACAAAGAGGATCCTTCTCCGGAAACATTTTTTTTAATGTAAACATACACAGGGTAAACTCGATGTAGCAATTTAAAGGATACCTCTTTAACCTTGTTCGTAATTAAGTATTTATTGGGTAAAGACCACACTTTCTTCCAAGGAATATCATAAAGATAATTACTCCAGTGAAATACAACAGAAGGAACAGTAGTTATATCATTCTGAAAAAGATGTTGAATCTTTCTATTCCTGAAAGAAGGGCTGAGCGCAAAGCAAATTTTTCCTATTGCTGTTTCACAGGAATTCGTCAATGAAATAACAGGGTACAGAATCAACAGAGTTTTTTAAAAGAGCAATATCTCCACTGGGAATTGCATCCATAACTATGGCAAAATCACGTGGGGTAACAGGAATACAATATTTTCTTAAGAACTCAGAATAAGAAAGTAAATAACCATTACTATTTAAAAGCTTAGAAACCAAGAAAATATTATTTTTAAACCAATCAGGAAAAAAAAAGATAGATTTTTATAACAGATATCATGGTTATTCCAGATAAAATAATGGTGGGGACTGAAATTGTGTTTATATATTAAGTGCCAGGCCAATAGTACCTGCTTGTGGAAGTTTGATAATTTAATAGGTAGTTTAGAGCAGTGCCGATCCTAGACTTCTGGGGGCCCTACGCAAAACTGTATCGGGGGGGGGGGGGGATGAGACGTATTTGTCCGTGTTTCACTCCGTCTCGAATCTCGAGAAGAAACTCGAGAAACAGTATCTCTTCCGCGGCTCATATAAGCTCTCTTTATAAGTAAGAGCAAGAGACTGGACGACATTCAAGTTACATGATTTGGTTGATTTGTAAGTAGAGAGCGTGACAGCACACCACATTAAAATAAACGATCATTCATGTTTTCAGAACCGCTGGCCAAAATTAAAAATGAAACTAAAATTAAAACATCTTTGAGAGCAAGGGGGCCCCCTGGTGTTTCAGGGGGCCCTACGCAGCGTGCGTATTCTGCGTATAGGGAGGATCGGCTCTGGTTTAGAGATATTATAATTACAACCCAAAATCAGAAAAAGTTGGGACAGTATGGAAAACGCAAATAAAAAAAGAAAGTAGTGATTTCTAAATTTACTTTGACTTGTATTTCATTGCAGACAATATGAACACAAAATATTTCATGTTTTGTCTGGTCAACTTCATGTCATTTGTAAATATACATCCTTTCCTGTCATTCAGACCTGCAACACATTCCAAAAAAAGTTGGGACAGGAGCAATTTAGGGCTAGTAATGAGGTAAATTGGTTAAATAATGATGTGATTTGAAACAGGTGATGTCAACAGGTGATTGTAATTATGATTTGGTACAAAAGCAGCATCCAAGAAAGGTCTAGTCCTTTAGGAGCAAAGATGGGCCGAGGATCGCCAGTTTGCCAACAAATACGTGAGAAAATTATTGAAATGTTTAAAAACAATGTTCCTCAAAGAAAGATAGGAAGAGATTTGGATATTCCACCTTCAACAGTGCATAACATAATTAAAAGATTGAAGGAATCTGGAGGAATTTCAGTGCGTAAAGGACAAGGGCGCAAGCCTAAGCTGAACAACCGTGATCTCCGATCCCTCAGGCGGCACTGCATCAAGAATCGTCATTCATCTATAAGCGATATCACCACATGGGCTCAGGACTACTTTGGCAAACCTTTGTCAAGTACCACAATACGTAGTTACATCCACAAATGCCAGTTAAAACTGTACTGTGCCAAAAGGAAGCCCTATGTTAACAGTGTCCAGAAGCGCCGTCGACTTCTCTGGGCTCGGAGGCATCTGGGATGGACCATCACACAGTGGAAACGTGTACTGTGGTCAGATGAATCAGTATTTCAGGTATTTTTTGGGAGGAATGGACGCCGTGTGCTCCGGACCAAAGAAGAAAAGGATCATCCAGACTGTTAACAGCAACAAGTCCAAAAGCCAGGGTCTGTCATGGTATGGGGTTGTGTCAGTGCCCTTGGCAAAGGTAACTTGCACTTCTGTAATGGCACCATTAATGCAGAAAAGTACATAGAGATTTTGGAGCACAATATGCTGCCTTCAAGAAGACATCCATGCATATTTCAACAAGACAATGCCAAACCACATTCTGCACACATTACAAAGTCCTGGCTGCGGAGGAAGAGGGTACGGGTACTTGACTGGCCTGCCTGCAGTCCCTACCTGTTTCCAATAGAGAATGTGTGGCGCATTTTGAAGCGCAAAATGCGACAACGAAGACCCCGTACTGTTGCCCACCTTAAGACTTGTTGGCAGGAAGAATGGGACAAAATTACACCTGAAAAACTTCATCACTTGGTGTCTTCAGTCCCTAAACGTCTTTTAAGTGTTGTGAAAAGGAATGGCAACATTACGAAGTTGTAAATGCTTTACTGTCCCAACTTTTTTTGGAATGTGTTGCAGGTCTGAATGACAGGAAAGGATGTATATTTACAAATGACATGAAGTTTACCAGACAAAACATGAAATATTTTGTGTTCATATTGTCTGCAATGAAATACAAGTCAAAGTAAATTTAGAAATCACTACTTTCTTTTTATTTGCGTTTTCCATACTGTCCCAACATTTTCTGATTTGGGGTTGTACATACCAACAAAAAGGGGAGACCACCGACTTTGGAGAAAACATAATTGGGAATAGCATTCCAAAAGGAATCAGGACCATTCAAGAACTGCCTCAACCAATTTATCTTAAATGTATTGTTTAAGGAAGAAAAGTCAAGAAAACTGAGACCCGGGAGATCACGTGACCCTTCGATGGCGATGCAGGCTTAGTCTTTTGCTCCGCTCACTTTGCCACATGATTTTATGATCCTGTCAGTGAAACTTAAACCACTCTGCATTGGACCCATCATGAGTGCTAAGGCAGACAAAGGGGATCGTAAAAGAGAGATTGAGCAATCGCCAATGAAGAAAAAATTCAGAGATTCAGCCATCTCCAGAGAAGACCTCGACGATGCTATTGCTAACCGCATTGAACTAGCATTTAAAGAGCAGCAAAGCACTTTGAATTCGGTTGTGAATTCGGCAGTAAGAGATGCGATGGACTCGATGCTGATTCCAGCATTGCGCGAACTGCGTGAGGACATACAAGCGACCAACAAGTCTGTTAAAGAGCTAAGAGAGGAATTTGAGGCCATAGCTACCGAGACGAAGCAGACACGTGACCGCGTTGATTCTGTTCAGGCAGATGCACGTGAAGATAGGAGAACAGTCACGGACTTAAGAAATCAGCTGGAGCGACTCACCGAGAAGATGACAGATATGGAGGACAGGTGCAGGAGGAACAAGTATAAGTATTATAAATACTACTCCAGAATAAGTATTATAAATTAGCAGCTTTTTCCAGCGCTCAAAATAAAACTAAGGGAGTGCTTATCCTTGTTAACCGGAAGTTAAATTTAACAATTGAACACCTTGGTAGTGATGAGATGTACTGATCATCCGCACCTGCAGCCTGCAATCAAGCAGTCCATATATACACACTTCACTCAGACACTCATCGTCCGGTCTACCGTTCACTTACCTGAACTAGCCTGACTCACGCTATATTTACCTTCATGTGCTTCCCATCAGATCCTCCTGTATTCCTGCCATTCCTCCTCAAGTTCCTGTGCGATCCGGATCCACCTGCAAAGAACGATACTTCAGTCATCCCAGATAAGAACCAAAGGACCGCTACTAGTGTTACTACTCACCTCATCACAGTATCTACCCATTCATTCAACCAACCTGTCAATAATCTCTCTTTATATTCACTAACCTTTTGTCTCCGGCCTGTGTTGTGACATGAGAAGGGTATAGATTTGTTTTTATCCGATGCAAAATATATAATAATAGGTTACCATTGGTCTCTATTTATGGTCCGAATGAGACAGACAGTACATTCCTTACACAGATTTCCAAAACTCTACTTGAGGAGATTGATTGCCCTCTAGTGGTGGGTGGTGATTTTAATGTTGTCGTAAATCCTGCTTTAGATAAATCTCAATCTGATACAACAGCCAATCCATCCTCTAAATTATTAAATAAATTTATCACTGAGCTCAACTTAATCGATCTATGGAGAATTCAGAATACTAAAGCTAAGGACTTAACTTTTTTTTCTAATAGACACAAGACTGTCTCTAGGATAGACTACATATTTCTCAGCCCATCTTTAATTTCATCCAATTCCTCCATCTCTATATTACCAATTTTATTATCTGATCATTCTGCTGTGTTGTGCAGTGTTCCTCTTTCCGATGTTAAAGCCAAGTACCCTAGATGGCGCTTTAACATATCATTATTAAGTAATCTGACTTTCATTACTTCTCTAAAAGAATATATTAAGGAATTCTTGAAATTGATATGCCCTCTGATGTGGATCCTCAAATACTGTGGGAAACGACTAAGTGTGCTATACGAGGTTTCTGTATATCTTTCTCTTCTACTCTTGCCAAAGCGAAAACTCACCAGTTTACACAATTAGAAAATAAAATCCAATCATTACAAAACCTACAAAAACAACGTTTTACTGAGCAACAGGCTACACAGATGTCCTCTTTAAAAGAAGAATATGATTTATTTTCACACTCAAAGACGGAATTTATTTTACATGGGACTAGACAAATGATCAGGTCACCACGAACCATAAGGCAATTCATGAAATATTTAAAGGTTTTTACACAAATCTGTATAAAGCTGAAACAGAACAAATCTGTATAAAGCTGAAACAGATTTTGATGAACCAATTTGTAAGCAGTATTTAGATAAATTGGAACTGCCTCGGATCTCACAGATGGATAAAGAATCTTTGGAGGCCCCATTAAGTTTGGAGGAACTCCACGTCTCTCTAAAAAGCCTTCAAAAGGGCAAATCGCCGGGTCTAGATGGTCTCCCCCCTGAATTATATTTAGAAATTTGGGATTTGGTAGGGATACTTATGCTTAACTCATTTAATTTTGCAATTGAACATGGGGTATTTCATAGAGATCAAAAAACATCACTGATTTCATTGCTACTTAAAAAAGGGAAAGATCCATTAGATTGTTCCAGCTACAGACCGATTTCGCTTATCCCATGTGATCTAAAAATCTATGCTAAAGTTTTTGCTTCTCATATGGAGAAGGTAATTCACAGTCTGATCAAGGAGGACCAAACTGGTTTCATCAAGGGGCGCAATGCGTCTGACAATATGTGTCGACTCCTTCATATTCTTGGCTTTGCGGACTCCCACCCAACCCCTTGTGCGGTCTTTTCACTTGATGCAGAAAAAGCCTTTGACAGGCTAGAGTGGAATTATATGTGGGCAGTTCTGCAATGTTTCGGCTTCGGTGAACACTTCGTTTCTATGATTAAGACATTATACCACTCACCTGCAGCATCAGTCATAACTGGTAATATTATTTCCCCCTCATTCCCTTTACAGCGGGGAACGAGGCAGGGGTGTCCTCTTTCCCCCTTATTGTTTTTTCTATCTCTTGAACCCTTAGCACAAGCCATCAGGAAATCTGAAGTATCGATTAAGATTCATGACCATAATCATAGTATTTCATTATACGCTGATGATATTATTCTATATTTAGACCACTTTGATGTTTCAGTCTCTAGTATAATTAAGGAATTTGATAATTTTAGTAGCCTATCAGGATATAAAATAAATTGGAGCAAATCTGCTTTAATGCCAATTAACAATGTTAAGGTTAATTCTTCTATTCCCTCATTTATCCCTATTAAGGAATCTTTCATCTATTTGGGCATTACCATATATAAAAACATTCATAAGATTGCCAGAGACAATTTTAATAACATTTTAGTTAAGGTCAAAAATGACATTCAAAGATCTCCATATCAATCTAGCCTAAATATAGTTTGATTTTCTTTACTTTTACTTTACTTTTAGTCATTTAGCAGACGCTTTTATCCAAAGTGACTTACAAATAAGAAAAAGTAACCAAAACTGAAAGTGAAAACTCAGTAAATACTAAATACACACATTGAAGAAAATAAAGAAATTAAATAAAATTTAAAAAAATGCATACAACAACATTTCAATACTAAACATTTAAATGTAAGCTAAAAACAATTCAAAATATTAAAACAACAAAAGATAAGAGTATAATAATGCTTCTAACATAACACTAAGCCAAACACCAAAAAACAACTACATGTGTACAGCCATACACATATACAACCCCAAATAAGAAAAAGTTGGGACAGTATGGAAAATGCAAATAAAAAAAGAAAGTAGTGATTTCTAAATTTACTTTGACTTGTATTTCATTGCAGACAATATGAACACAAAATATTTCATGTTTTGTCTGGTCAACTTCATGTCATTTGTAAATATACATCCTTTCCTGTCATTCAGACCTGCAACACATTCCAAAAAAAGTTGGGACAGTAAAGCATTTACCACTTTGTAATGTTGCCATTCCTTTTCACAACACTTAAAAGACGTTTAGGGACTGAAGACACCAAGTGATGAAGTGTTTCAGGTGTAATTTTGTCCCATTCTTCCTGCAAACAAGTCTTAAGGTGGGCAACAGTACGGGGTCTTCGTTGTCGCATTTTGCGCTTCAAAATGCGCCACACATTCTCTAATGGAGACAGGTCGGGACTGCAGGCAGGCCAGTCAAGTACCCGTAACCCTCTTTCTCCGCAGCCAGGACTTTGTAATGTGTGCAGAATGTGGTTTTGCATTGTCTTGTTGAAATATGCATGGACGTCCCTGGAAAAGATGTCTTCTTGAAGGCAGCATATTGTGCTCCAAAATCTCTATGTACTTTTCAGCATTAATGGTGCCATCACAGAAGTGCAAGTTACCTTTGCCAAGGGCACTGACACAACCCCAAACCATGACAGACCTTGGCTTTTGGACTTGTTGCTGGTAACAGTCTGGATGATCCTTTTCTTCTTTGATCCGGAGCACACGGCGTCCATTCCTCCCAAAAAATACCTGAAATACTGATTCATCTGACCACAGTACACGTTTCCACTGTGTGATGGTCCATCCCAGATGCCTCCGAGCCCAGAGAAGTCGACGGCGCTTCTGGACACTGTTAACATAGGGCTTCCTTTTGGCACAGTACAGTTTTAACTGGCATTTGTGGATGTAACTATGTATTGTGGTACTTGACAAAGGTTTGCCAAAGTAGTCCTGAGCCCATGTGGTGATATCGCTTATAGATGAATGACGATTCTTGATGCAGTGCCGCCTGTGGGATCGGAGATCACGGTTGTTCACCTTAGGCTTGCGCCCTTGTCCTTTACGCACTGAAATTCCTCCAGATTCCTTGAATCTTTTAATTATTTTATGCACTGTTGAAGGTGAAATATCCAAATCTCTTCCTATCTTTCTTCGAGGAACATTGTTTTTAAACATTTCAATAATTTTCTCACGTATTTGTTGGCAAACTGGCGATCCTCGGCCCATCTTTGCTCCTAAAGGACTAGACCTTTCTTGGATGCTGCTTTTGTACCAAATCATAATTACAATCACCTGTTGACATCAACTGTTTCAAATCACATCATTATTTAACCAATTTACCTCATTACTAGCCCTAAATTGCTCCTGTCCCAACTTTTTTTGGAATGTGTTGCAGGTCTGAATGACAGGAAAGGATGTATATTTACAAATGACATGAAGTTGACCAGACAAAACATGAAATATTTTGTTCATATTGTCTGCAATGAAATACAAGTCAAAGTAAATTTAGAAATCACTACTTTCTTTTTTTTATTTGCGTTTTTCATACTGTCCCAACTTTTTCTGATTTGGGGTTGTACATACATCAAAAAATACATTAAATATATATATTATTTAATTTTCATGTAGTATGAAGTACTAATTAACTCAAATTAAATAAAACTAAAACTGAATAAACAACCTATACAGACATCAACACGGAGCCAAGCCCACATGTTTTAAAACAACAACAACAACTTACTTACACATAGTAAGAAATGGTTATACAAACTGAAATAGAAGTGAAACAAGTAGTAGGAAAGAGGAAAAATAAAAAGCGATACTTATATCCTTTGCCGGTGTCGCTGCCCGGTGGAGTCGAAGGTCTTTACTCTTCGGTCTTCACACGACCGCTGCCGCGGTAAACTAAGCTTTTTATACCCATCTAACAAAATACTACTCCAATTCAGCTGCACACACTTTCCTGATTCATCACAACAAATGGCCAAGCAAGCGCCCGACACTGACAAGGGACGCGATACACTACGAGACCAAATGCGATTTCAGCTCATCTCCACTTAGTAAACAAAAACAAGCGTTGCCTAGCAACGACAACTGCCTAAACACTAATGAGACAAGTAAATACACTTACATTAACTGTAATGACGTTATTATAACTTAAATATTAGTTTTGTGAGACATCCAAAGATGTCAGAAGAGTAGAAATAATTGGCAGCTCGACACTTGAGATGGATTCTCATCAATTCCCCTCACAGATCTCAGACATTTGTCCTCACATGCTCGCTGCTGCTGCTGTATACTTTATATGATCTACTTTACACTTTCTATGTTCTGCTGTGTCTCGCGTGCGAGTCTTTCAAAGTATATCCCTGTGCTGTGAGTACGGAAAGTGTGTGCACACTATATAGTGGACTTTAGTGGATTTTACAACTTTGAATAGCAATTTAAATTGGTTAATAGTTCCTCTATGTGGAATATTTTTCCATTTATTTAATCAATTTGGTGGTATTATCTTTTTCTTATAGGTATATACACGTACGTGCCAAGAGCTCCTGAAAAACCACAACAAAGTGTATTTGTGCACACCTGGTGAATAAAGCTCATACTGATTCTGAAGAGCCATCTTATGCTCAGAAGCCTCATGTGTGTGTTACACAGATAGATTATTTGGTGGCGCACCAGAAAAGACACAATATTGTGAGAGTTTGTGTGTGCTTTGAGTGCTTCAATTTTATTTATTTATTTTTTAAATGTAACTGTCTCGTCTGTCTACATCAGTAACTTTTTTTTAAACTATTTTGTTTGTCTACCGCTGCTCTCGTCTCGCGGTGATCTCCCTTCGTTCTGTGTCGAGTCTGCTGAGGTAAACAGCTCACGCTACATCACTTAACTGTACAATTCAGTTTAAAGCAACATTTTACAGGGTCACTTCTGACAGGTTTCCATCGATAGGGTTCTGTGCTAAGTAAAACAGGCTTTTTTTATGATTTCCTTGTTTCTCTTCACGCACAAAGATGTTAACGGACTAACATAATTTGTTATGAATGTAGTTATTAGGATATCGAACTATATTTAGATTCATATGGACAAATTCCAATGGTTGATAAAGTTGGGTGTAATTAGCATCTGTCTGTATATCACTGCTATTTTTTTCTGTAACATTTGAGAAAGAATAGTAATTATTAGAGCACTTTTTAGGCTTTGTACTGGCTTCATATCAGCAAGCTAAACACTTCTACTTAGTTAAAGGACTTGACACCAGGAAGTCGTAGTTCAGATGGTTTACGGAGTAAAATGTGTAAAACTGTAAATAAAACAAAAATATTATATAATAATATGAATAAACTGTTACATGAAAAATGTTGAGTCCAATTATATTCAACATGAGATAATCATGCAAAATGTTTACACAATACAAATGTACTGAGAGATAAGTGCTTAATAACATCTTAAGCTGTTCAAAGATGTTATAATATAAACAGAACTACGTATTTCACAATCACGTATAATGACTGCGATTATATCTACATGTACAGATCAACAGTAATCAAATTTTATTTACCGGCAGTGCCTCGTTAAGTGCTGTTAATATGATGTAATAACACAACAAACTAAACATGTGCTGCCATGTGCTGCTCACACTATTCTTCTGAATGCAGAAACTGAATAAATAAATATAATATATAATAATTTACAATAATAAATTCAAGCGGTATAATACAAAATGACCAGTAGTGGGAGCAAAAATGCTAAAACAGGCAGAGTCAGAACAGGCTTTCAGCACATATTCTGGCTCAAACAATCTGTTTCTAACAGCAAACACTCAGATTAAAGTGAGATGATCTGCTGATGATCCTGAATGGCTTGTTTAATTGGTATTGATAGTCTATGGCTCCTCACTATTATCAGAGCAGCTGAAAACACTCTTTATTTCACGTCAATAGATCCTGTTTTCACCTCATTTGTTATGCTGATGTCTTCAGATCAGTAAATTGCCCCATTAAGCTAATTTTATTGGTGTCAACAGACTTAAGCACGATCAACTCTTGGGTTAGGGACTACAATCAGAGATCTCACTTACCAAACAATAGCTTTATTATCTTTCAAATTCTAAAAAAGGTCAATCAAAATGGTACATATAAAGGGCACCACATGCGAAGCATGCAATAACTGGCAACTTTAACCATTGACAGAATACTACGATAAAGATACACCTTTCCTTATTCAAACTGATGTTTTAATGAATATATTGAATTTATTGAAAGGATAGCCCCTTCAGATGTGACATCTCATTTTCAAGGGGTCCTAAAAACACAAAAACAAAATATTACAACATAAACAAAACAATCATACAAAACATGTACACACACACATATGCAAAACAGAAGACATGCTCAACCAGTGACCCCCCCCCCCATATATGTGTGTTTGTGTGTACCTGCTTTTTTATTTTTACAAAATGAGAACTTTTCTAATTAAGGTAAAACAGTATCTTTGTGGCATTACACCGCCGTGCCAATAGATGCCGCATCAGGCACTCGTGAAATATGCGAGAGACTCACCTCCTGCCGGTCGGCGGGCTCAGTAATAAACTGACTGCAGCTGTGGAAAGATGTAACTTAAATAAACATTCAACAGGGCTGTGTGAGGTATGTGATGTTAATGAAACAGTCGAACATGTTATAATGTACTGCAGGAAGTATACTGCTGAAAGAAATTAGTTGAAAGATGAACAAGAGAATAAGGGTGAACAGTTTACAATTAAGATTTTTTTTAATCTGGAAAGAAATATTAAATCATTGTTACAATATTTGAGAAGAACTGGTTTGAACAAGCGATTATTATTTTATTTTATAGGATTTTTTTTTTCAAATTTTCTCTCCTTCAAATCCCGCTTGAGAGGGCTGAGGGTGGACGGAGGAGCTGAACACGCAGTGCTGAATGAAGCTCTATGAAGACTCTAGGCGGGTGGGGGAGAGAAAAGAAAAAATAAGGGTGTTTGAATGTGGGTTGGGAGGTTAATTAGGAGATTGTAGGTAGAGTGTCAATGGTCCATTTCAGAGATAGGTGGCGGTAATGCACTTATGTCTGCAATTCGCTGTAAAGCTAGAAGAAGAAGAAGAAAGATGTAACTTTTGTCTTCTCGTGTTTTTCACAGGTATGAATATATTTCATTAAAATGTTAATTTCATTGTACTTGTGTAAATTGAAATGTGTAATACAAAGAGTTTGAGTGAGTTTTTAAGTGTATCTAATCTAAAAAAAGTGTTTTAATTCACTGAGGATCAGTGTTGGGGGTAACGCATTACAAGTAACGCGAGTTACGTAATAATTAGAGTTGAGCCGGATACTCGGCTGAAACGAGTATCCGGTACGGATAAAGCACTTTTGCCGAGTACGAGTATCATATGAGTAATACGAGTCAATATCTGTGCTCGGATTGAATAAAAATTCTCATTGGGTAGCTGACTGTGTCTGCGTTCTGTGATAGGCTAGTCACAGCGCCCCTCCCCTACACACATACAGATTTATTGTGTTGCTGTGTCCCGCTCACAGAACACTGAGAAGAGAAGAGAACAGCGCGCTCTCTCTCTCTGTCTCTCCCTCAGTCACTCAGGTTCGCGGGTTTTTTCCGTTAACGTTTAGGGTTTCTTCAGCTTCAAGTTTGTTTTTTACTTTGGTTTGTAGTACTTACTTATTAACCAGTAGAGTTTTGGTAAACGTGGGGTTTGTTCAGACGTGGTGCTTGGTAGAATGCGACTCGCGTCTCTGCCTGTCGGAGATTTTTTTTTCTTTTTTAAACCGTCAGCTGGCTCTAACCAGTTTTTTTTACTTCACGCACTGAGTGTCTGACACTTTCTTGCTGTATTTCATAAAAAAAATTAAAAAAAGGAAGTAGTGGTATAAAACTATATTACAAATTAATTAGCTACACACACACACACTCTCTCTCCCTCTCTCTGCCGGTCATCAGAGTTTTTTTTTTTTTTAAACCGTCTGCTGGTTCGAAGTAGTGGTATAAAAAAACTATATTACAAATTAATTCGCTACACACACACACACTCTCTCTCTCTCTGCCGGTCATCAGAGTTTTTTTTTTTTTTTAAACCGTCAGCTGGTTCTAACCAGTTTTTTTTACTTCACACACTGAGTGACACTTTCTTGCTGTATTTTATAAAAAAAAAAAAAAGGAAGTAGTGGTATAAAACTATATTACAAATTAATTAGCTACACACACACACTCTCTCTCCCTCTCTCTGCCGGTCATCTGAGTTTTTTTTTTTTTTAAACCGTCAGCTGGTTCTAACCAGTTTTTTTTACTTCACGCACTGAGTGACACTTTCTTGCTGTATTTTATAAAAAAAAAAAGGAAGTAGTGGTATAAAACTATATTACAAATTAATTCGCTACACACACACACACTCTCTCTCTCTCTGCCGGTCATCAGAGTTTTTTTTTTTTTTTTAAACCGTCAGCTGGTTCTAACCAGTTTTTTTTACTTCACGCACTGAGTGACACTTTCTTGCTGTATTTTATAAAAAAAATAAAGGTAGTTGTGGTATAAAACTATATTACAAATTAATTAGCTACACACACACACACACACACACTCTCTCTCTCCCATATCAATTGCATGCTTAAAATAACATACCGGTTAAAGCCCCGCCCATTTCAAGACAACCCGACCCACTTCCAGGTTAAATCCCGCCCACTTCCGGGTTAGGCCCTGCCCAGTCCGAGTACAGATACAGATAATTCATATGGTTAACAGATACAGATAATGCTGTACTCGCTCATCCCTAGTAATAATATTACTTTTTTCAAGTAACTAGTAAAGTAACGCATTACTTTTTAATTTACAAGAAAATATCTGAGTTACTTTTTCAAAAAAGTAATGCCAGTTACTTTTTTCCCCATTTATTGACTGACAGTTATTGAAAGACTAACTGAAAAAAATTTTATTTGTTGCAGACACTAAAATTTGACATCTGGGGCCCGTTTCAGTAAGGAGGTTCAACCAACTCGGAGTTTAAACTTGTACTCTGAATTGGCTTACTCTGAGATGGGAAACTCAGAGTTTTCGGTTACAGAACAGCTGAATTGTTACAACCCCAAATCAGAAAAAGTTGGGACAGTATGGAAAACGCAAATAAAAAAAGAAAGTAGTGATTTCTAAATTTACTTTGACTTGTATTTCATTGCAGACAAAATGAACACAAAATATTTCATGTTTTGTCTGGTCAACTTCATGTCATTTGTAAATATACATCCTTTCCTGTCATTCAGACCTGCAACACATTCCAAAAAAAGTTGGGACAGTAAAGCATTTACCACTTTGTAATGTTGCCATTCCTTTTCACAACACTTAACCTGTTAACCTGCACCCCCCATATTGGGAATCACAGCTGAAAATGACTAACTAACTTAAAATGGTAACAGTTCCTGACTTCAGTGAGCCACACACACAATTGTGGTGTCTTTGGAAAGAAGACCCTTTGGCCTTTACTATCCATCATCCAGAGTTGATGATGCTCAAAAATATAAAAAGTTATAGACACTGAAGTGCCTTGATAAAAATTGTACCACACTGAATTATTTTTTTATTTCATATAAAAATACATGAAATCAGTCCTGGAGAAATCCAGAAAAGTAATGGGTTGAAAGTCACATGTCTCATGAGTTTATATTTCAAATCTGAAGAAGATACCATGAAAAATGAGATTCCTGCAGACATTTTTCTAGTCCCCCCCCCCCCACCGTTTGAGGAAAAATATTTACCAAATTATTGAAGAGTTCTACTACAAACTATTTAGTCTTTATACATGCCACTGCAGTTTTTCAATTATAAAACTGTATACAGAATCTTAGACATCGTATCAGTGATTTATTTGAGCACTAGAATAATACCATAATAATAATTTTTGAGTGATGAAAAAAAAACAATAATAATAAAAAAAAATAACTTAATTACATACTGATTTCCTGACATTCAGATGCTCTCCTGCTCTCCTGCTCATACATTAGGTAATCACATGCTGACGATCATTCATACAGATGCAAATCATACTGATGGCCGCCCAATATAGTCAATATTCACATTATAATGACCTTTTATATAGACTGCATTCACACTGATATCTGTGAACAGCCAGTAATTACATGCTGATTATCAGCCATAGAGATGTTAATCATACTGATACAGGCACATTCTCCACAAAACACGCAAACATACATGAAAACTGCTGAAGAAGAAAAAAAAGAAAGTTATTTGTGCTAAAAAGTTCGCTAAGTTACGCCCCATCAGACGACAGGTGCGTCACAGCGTGCGTCATGCGCCGTCGCGAGGGAGCGCCAGAATTCAAATAATCAATCTTCCGTGTATCTTTGACTTTTTTTTTTTTGGATGATTTCATTCTGTTTGGAACATTGTCTGCTACAAAATCGTGCTGTTTTTTTACCACCAAGACGCTGTTTTTGAGCGTAATTTGTTCCATAACGGACACAAACAATAACTCTCCCTCAAGAGATGAGACGTAAACAAAGGATTAACGATCTAAATTACAGTGTTGTTGTTTCTCTGGACTAAAATTGCTCGATGGAATGTTGTTCACTGGACCCTTATCTTTCACACTAAACCAGGATTTACAGCAGTGGATACGTTTGAGAGTCGTTATCAGGATGAATATGGTATGTACTGCGGGGATTTATTCTACATGTTTTGGTGTACTGCTTACACAAATTTAGCAAATACATTCCGTATAAGCTTTCTATCGAAAAACAGCGATCTGTCGTCGATGCTAGAGGCTTAGACCTTCAAAATGATATATAGTTTGTCAAGATTCATTTTGTCCTGTTTTACTTTATCTGTTTGAAAACAATGACGTGTGCAAACAAAGAGCTCTCAGTGCGCCCGCGTCCTGGTGCAAGTTAACAGGTTAAAAGACGTTTAGGGACTGAAGACACCAAGTGATGAAGTGTTTCAGGTGTAATTTTGTCCCATTCTTCCTGCAAACAAGTCTTAAGGTGGGCAACAGTACGGGGTCTTCGTTGTCACATTTTGCGCTTCAAAATGCGCCACACATTTTCTATTGGAGACAGGTCGGGACTGCAGGCAGGCCAGTCAAGTACCCTTACCCTCTTCCTCCGCAGCCAGGACTTTGTAATGTGTGCAGAATTTGGTTTTGCATTGTCTTGTTGAAATATGCATGGACGTCCCTGCAAAAGATGTCTTCTTGAAGGCAGCATATTGTGCTCCAAAATCTCTATGCACTTTTCAGCATTAATGGTGCCATCACAGAAGTGCAAGTTACCTTTGCCAAGGGCACTGACACAACCCCATACCATGACAGACCCTGGCTTTTGGACTTGTTGCTGGTAACAGTCTGGATGATCCTTTTCTTCTTTGGTCCGGAGCACACGGCGTCGATTCCTCCCATAAAATACCTGAAATACTGATTCATCTGACCACAGTACACGTTTCCACTGTGTGATGGTCCATCCCAGATGCCTCCGAGCCCAGAGAAGTCGACGGCACTTCTGGACACTGTTAACATAGGGCTTCCTTTTGGCACAGTACAGTTTTAACTGGCATTTGTGGATGTAACTACGTATTGTGGTACTTGACAAAGGGTTGCCAAAGTAGTCCTGAGCCCATGTGGTGATATCGCTTATAGATGAATGACGATTCTTGATGCAGTGCCGCCTGAGGGATCGGAGATCACGGTTGTTCAGCTTAGGCTTGCGCCCTTGTCCTTTACGCACTGAAATTCCTCCAGATTCCTTGAATCTTTTAATTATGTTATGCACTGTTGAAGGTGAAATATCCAAATCTCTTCCTATCTTTCTTTGAGGAGCATTGTTTTTATTTTCTCACGTATTTGTTGGCAAACTGGCGATCCTCGGCCCATCTTTGCTCCTAAAGGACTAGACCTTTCTTGGATGCTGCTTTTGTACCAAATCATAATTACAATCACCTGTTGACATCAACTGTTTCAAAACACATCATTATTTAACCAATTTACCTCATTACTAGCTCTAAATTGCTCCTGTCCCAACTTTTTTTGGAATGTGTTGCAGGTCTGAATGACAGGAAAGGATGTATATTTACAAATGACATGAAGTTGACCAGACAAAACATGAAATATTTTGTGTTCATATTGTCTGCAATGAAATACAAGTCAAAGTAAATTTAGAAATCACTACTTTCTTTTTTTATTTGCGTTTTCCATACTGTCCCAACTTTTTCTGATTTGGGGTTGTAGTTTACTCAACTCTAAGTAGGTTGACTCTGAGTTTAGCGCGTGCACCACGACTATGAAAAGTCATGATCAGTGGAGCTCCGAAATTACGATTCACCATGGCAACAGCTCCCGCCAAAAAGACTTCAGCGCGCATACTTCCGTCTGTAGTAATAAATCCACAACACACACGGCCATCAAGATGGATTCTCTTTACTGAACTTTGACGCATGTCTCATGCGTCACAACTACCGGTCCCGTTTTGGGACATCTACTACATCTCCCCTCCTCGGGGCAACTTTAACTTTTGAACATTTCTGTAAACATATTTCCTGAGAATAAATGAACAATAAACATGTGAGAATACTGGTGGTCTTTCTTCGGTTTCTTTGGTTTCTTATTATGCTTAACTCAGTGAACATAGTCTCTAAGCCACTTTGGTTGCTTCACTTGTCTTCTCGTAGGCTTTCCCCTCTTCTCAGTGTTTGCTCTCTCCATGCATTTGGTTTCAGGTACCTGTTCCACTTCTACTTCTCTCCTATGCACTGCGGTCTCTGGTACTTCAAAAGACAGCTCTGGTTGTACTATTGTAGTTTCCCTCTGGGATACTGGTGTCTCTGGTGCCGACACTGAAAACTCTGGTTGAGCAAGAAGGTGGGCTCTGTTTCTCCTAAGTTCCTCTGTTCCTGCCTGAACTATGTAGGACCTTGGTGTATTTGCTTTGCCCAGGACCGTTGCTGGTCGTTGTGATTTGGAGATCCATACTGCTTGTCCTGGTTTCAGCTCAGGTCTCGCCGTGGCTTTGTGTCTCCTGTTGAAGTTCAGTGTCTGTGTTATTTTAAGCCGTTCATTTTTTTCTTTGAACTCTCGTCTGTTCGGCCATCGTGGCTTGAGTTGTGACTTTGCTTGTGGCAGTGGAGATCTCAGTTTCCGGCCCATTAACATTTCAGCTGGTGAGGGCCCCTGTAGCAGCGGTGTGACTCTGTAGGCCAACAGAGCACGGTGAGGATCGTGATTCTTTAGCAGCAATGTCTTGACTGTTTTCACTGCCCTTTCTGCCTCCCCATTGCTTTGGCTAAAGTATGGGCTACTGGTTATATGAATAAAATCATAATCTGCAGCAAAGGCTAAAAACTCGGCCGATGTGAATTGTGGGCCATTATCACTTATTAGTGTTTCCGGCACTCCATGCCTAGAGAAAATGGCCTTCAGGGCTTCTATTACACCTTTAGCTGTAGTGGTGGGGATCTTTTCAATTTCAATATACCTTGAGAAGTAGTCGATAACCACGAGGTAGGTTGTGCCCTTCAGGAAGAACAGATCTGCTGCCAGTTTTTGCCAAGGCAATCCAGGTAATTGGGATGGTATCATAGGTTCTGTATGCTGGAGTTGATGTCTCAAACATATCTCACAGTGTGCAACCATTTTAGCGATTTGGCTGCTTAGGCCCAGCCACCACACTGACTGCTGTGCTCGAGCCCTACACTTGGATACTCCCATATGTCCCTCGTGCAACCGGGCTAAGATCTCTGTCTGCATTTTCTCTGGAATTACAACTCTCTGCCCTTTCATCAAGAGGCCATTAGCAATGTACAGTTCACCTTGATGGATCCAGTACGGTTTTATGTCTTTTTTTAGTTCCTCCTGTCTTGGCCATCCCATCTTACATCGCTCCATCAACTGTCCGCAGATCCTGTCCTGTTGCTGTGCTTCCGCTATTTGTTGTAGTTTTGACTTTGACGCTGGCAAGCCGTTATGTACTGCATCTACAAAAACTTGTGTTTCTCTTTCCAGCTCCTTTTCCTCGCTTGAGAGTTCTCTGACTATTGGGGCTCTTGACAATGTATCTGCTGTAACTAAGATCTTGCCTGGAACATGCACTATGTTGTATGTGTATCGCAGAAGTCTCAGACGGAATCTTTGAATCCTGGGGGGTAAGTCATCCAGTGCCTTTGTTCCCAGAAGGGCCAACAGTGGCTTGTGATCGGTCTCTATTGTAAATTGGAGGCCAATCAGATACGAGCTGAGTCTTTCACAGGCCCAAGTTACTGCCAACGCCTCTTTCTCCACCTGGGCATATCTCCGTTCCGTCTCAGACAGAGTTCGTGAAATAAAAGCCACAGGACGCCATTCCTTATCCTTTTGCATCTGGGTAAGGACTGCTCCTAATCCATAAGAGGATGCGTCAGCGGACACTTTTGTTTTTGCGTCTGGCTTGTATTGTGCCAATACTTGGGTTGATGACAAGTCAGATTTGATCTTTTCAAAAGCTGCTTGCTGCACACTGCCCCAAATCCAATCGTTCTGCTTGGCTAATAGATCACGAAGTGGTTTTGTATCATCGGTGAAATGGGGTATGAACTTGTTCATGTATGTGGCCATGCCCAGGAAACGTCTAACATCTCCACAATTGCTCTCACCTTTTCTGGATCAGGTGCAATTCCCTCAGAACTCACTTTGTGGCCTACAAACAAAACTTCAGACTGTGCAAAGGAACACTTCTCATTTAAAGTTAGGTTTGCTTTCTGAATTCTGATGAGGACCTCAGTCAGTCGCTCCTCATGTTGGGCTTTATCTTTACCACATACTAATATGTCGTCGGCATGGCATATTACTCCTGTTATTCCCTCTAAGAGCTGAGACATACGTCTCTGGAAGTGTTCTGGACCCGAGTTGATGCCGAAAGGTAGGACATTAAAGCAGAATCGACCAACTGGTGTGATGAATGTTGTGAGTTCTCTGCACTCTTGTGCCAGTGGTATCTGCCAAAAGCCAGATCGTGCGTACAGCTTGGTAAAAATTGTTGCACCGTTCAGTTGGGCCAGTGACTGTTCAACAGAGGGTAATATATGCAGCTCTCTGCATACTGCCTCATTTAGCTTAGTTAAATCAACACATATCCTGATTTTTCCATTTGGCTTTACCACAGGCACCATGCCGGCACACCATTCTGTCAGTCGTTCTATCCTTGAAATCACCCCCATTTGTTCCATGCGCTCTAACTCCTCCTTTATTTTGTTTTCCAAAGGAAACGGCACTCTGCGTGGGGTTGTGAGTGCATAGGGCATAGCATCCGCTTTTAAGCGAATGCAGTAATCTCCCTTTAGCCTTCCCAATCCAGTGAACACTTTTGGAAATTTCTTTTTGAACCTTTCTTCTGGTAGTTCTACTGCATCAATCCGTTCAATAAGCTGTAATGCCTCAATAGCTGGCAGGCCCAGCAGGGGTCTGGAAAGTGAATCGATCACGAAAACAGACTGAGAGGTTGTGCTGTCTTTGCTTTCCAACTTGCACATCACCTGTCCTGCCACCTGTAGTCGTTTATTATTGGGCCCATACAGTTTTTTTTTTTTGTTTCCATCAACGGTCCATCTCTTCTGTAATCATATAGTTTTGTGGGGATGGCTGTGACAGCGGCGCCAGTGTCAATTTTAAAGGAAATACTTTCTCCATTCAGTGTTATGTCTGTGTACCATCCCGCATTGTGATCTTTTACTTCCCCTAGATAAAGGGTGTCTTCATCTGTGTCTTGTTCTTCAAACACTTCCTGCACCAGCTGTCTGGAACGACATACTACTGCGTAATGCCCCCTTCTCCCACATTTCCGACATGACGCATCCTTAGCTGGACATTCCTTCCAACTGTGAGAAGGGGTTCTGCCACATTTTGAACATTTACTTGTGCTGGATGCATTCTCTGTCTGTTTTATTGCATATCCTGCTTGTTGTTTACTGTTATATGCTGCCTGTTTTCTTTTTACTGGTCCTGAAAGTGCATCCACTTCGATTTTCTCATCCGTCTGTGGAGAGCTGCCCCTCATAATAGCTTGTTGCCTTTTAACCGTCTCGTTCTGTTTCACTTGACTGATAGCTCTGCTCAACGTCAAACCAGAGTCCAGCTGGAGTTTTTCTGAAAGTGCCATGTCTCGTATCCCCACAACAATGCGATCACGTATTAATTCGTCTTTCAAAACTCCAAAATCACAGTGTTCTGCCAGGATTTGGACCGCCGTTATAAAGCTATCAGCTGACTCGCCTGGTTCTTGTTTACGCATATTAAACTTGGCTCTCTTGAAAATAACGTTACGCTTCCCCACAAAATGATCATTGAAACATTTTTCCACCACTGCGTAGTTGAGTTTTTCGTCCGCATTTAAAGTGGAAGCATTCAAAATATCCTCCCCTTCATCACCCATGAAGTAAATTAGAGTATTGACCTGGAATTCGTCGTCTCTCTTGTTCAATCCCGACGCGACACGGTATCTTTGAAAGCGTCTGATCCATTTTGGCCATTCTTTGCCATCAGCACAGTCGAATTTGTCAGGAGCGCTGACAGGAAATCTCTCCGAATGTGCGCGAGTTGGCGCTTCGTTCTCAGACATCATGTAACAGTACAAAGTTCGTCGCCCTTCAGTAAACCGTCTTCGGGCGTCAGGAGAGTATCAGATGTGTTTGTCCAGTGTCCTTAATTTGGTTCTTTATCAAGACTTCTGACACCATGTAGTAATAAATCCACAACACACACGGCCATCAAGATGGATTCTCTTTACTGAACTTTGACGCATGTCTCATGCGTCACAACTACCGGTCCCGTTTTGGGACATCTACTACACGTCAATGCGTAACTTTAATTCTTAATAACTGTCAATAACTTAACCTGTTAACCTGCACCAGGACGCGGGCACACTGAGAGCTCTTTGTTTGCACACGTCATTGTTTTCAAACAGATAAAGTAAAACAGGACAAAATGAATCTTGACAAACTATATATCATTTTGAAGGTCTAAGCCTCTAGCATCAACGACAGATCGCTGTTTTTCGATAGAAAGCTTATACGGAATGTATTTGCTAAATTTGTGTAAGCAGTACACCAAAACATGTAGAATAAAACCCCGCAGTACATACCATATTCATCCTGATAACGACTCTCAAACGTATCCACTGCTGTAAATCCTGGTTTCATTTGAAAGATAAGGGTCCAGTGAACAACATTCCATCGAGCACTTTTAGTCCAGAGAAACAACAACGTTGTAATTTAGATCGATAATCCTTTGTTTACGTCTCATCTCAAGAGGGAGAGGTATTGTTTGTGTCCGTTATGAACAGATTACGCTCAAAAACAGCGTCTTGGTGGTAAAAAAACAGCACGATTTTGTAGCAGACAATGTTCCAAACAGAATGAAATCATCCAAAAAAAAAAAAAGTCAAAGATACACGGAAGATTGTTTATTTGAATTCTGGCGCTCCCTCGCGACGGCGCGTGACGCACGCTGTGACGCACCTGTCATCTGATGGGGCGTAACTTAGCGATCTTTTTAGCACAAATAACTTTCTTTTTTTTCTTCTTCAGCAGTTTTCATGAAAAATGTCTGCAGGAATCTCATTTTTCATGGTATCTTCTTCAGATTTGAAATATAAACTCATGAGACATGTGACTTTCAACCCATTACTTTTCTGGATTTCTCCAGGACTGATTTCATGTATTTTTATATGAAATAAAAAAAAAATTCAGTGTGGTACAATTTTTATCAAGGCACTTCAGTGTCTATAACTTTTTATTTTTTGAGCATCATCAACTCTGGATGATGGATAGTAAAGGCAAAGGGTCTTCTTTCCAAAGACACCACAATTGTGTGTGTGGCTCACTGAAGTCAGGAACTGTTACATTTTAAGTTAGTTAGTCATTTTCAGCTGTGATTCCCAATATGGGGGGTGCTGGTTAACAGGTTAATAACCGTTATAATATCAGAGGAGAAAACTGTAAATTATTGAAATAATATTTGTTTTAATGGTTTATCATGGCCACAAAAAAAAAAAAAGGAAAAAGACAAAGAAGAAACTAGAACGTGGCAGCAGCTAAAAATGAAGTATAAAAACACAATTCAATCAAGGTAAAGCTTTAAACATGAAAGATTCATGGGTGTGGGCTAAATGACTTTACAAACATTTGACATTAAATATCATTCAATATCTATTTCAACGCGCTGCAGCTTTTTCCACATAGTCTAACACTCTTTTCACATAATTAAATATTTCTAATAATTATTAAATAAATTCACATAATTATAATTATACATTTCTTAATTAGAGCAATAAAATTAACTACTGACTTGTTGACGGCAAGAAGGCAGAGGGAGAACCTGCAGCACCACTGACAGATGAAGAGGAGATGGTCAAGTATTGGAAGATTTCTCAAATCCAAAAGTAAAAAGAATAACTTTTGCTTTTGTATTAGGAAATAAAGATGACCAAAAAATTGTGAATAATTAGTTTATTTAACAGCTGTGGTGGTGGTTACGGCTCGTACTACCCCTCCATCTGGCATCCTTCCATTCCATACAGTAGTTTCATTTTCAGAAGGTGTGATGGAGGAGATATGCTTGTCATCAATGCATCCAAACACACTGGAGATCCTGAAGGAAATTCGGATTATTGGGTTACTTCCAGACGTCACAGAAAGATGTTATCAAGTTCACATCATTTATCAGATTGGCCTCATTTAAACCGATTTCTACACCACTGACCTATAGTCCTGTGATACTCCTCTTTGACGGATTTGTGCTCATGAAAAAATTCTCAGAATGAGTGAGATGCACACTTTCCTTAAAATCTGCAGACAGGACTTATAATGTGCTCTGCATCTCCGATGTTTTGAAGAAAACTACCATTTAAAATGGTACCGCTCAAATAAATATGCACATGAATACGGTGTAAAAAATATATAATAAAATAAATAATATACAGTATTTAGTCTTGTTTCCATGAAGGAAAAAAAAACGAATTCAAGTGATTTTTTTTTATTTTATTTTGCAAATGATAATAAATTAAAAATAGCCTTTGTTTCCGTTTGCATTAAGATTATTTTTCTTACCCTATGGATAACACTTTTATATTTTAACAAGACTAAATATCTAGATAATTTTTTATCTATAGAAAATGCATCTTAACCCTCTGGGGTCTGAGGTGATTTTGGGGCCCTTGAGATGTTTTGACATGCCCTGATATTTGTGCTTATTTCAGCTACTTATAACATACTATTGACCAACATGTATTTGTTTTTGTATTCAGCACAAACTGTG
The DNA here is from genome assembly GCA_027422415.1 of Schizothorax lantsangensis. Classification (NCBI taxonomy): domain Eukaryota; kingdom Metazoa; phylum Chordata; class Actinopteri; order Cypriniformes; family Cyprinidae; genus Schizothorax; species Schizothorax lantsangensis. Next base: position 122,113 of record JAPDDO010000101.1, read on the forward strand.
CTACAATATTATGTGACCAAGATGGATGTACATGTTTGTATTAAGGCCATAATAAGGCCATAAAACCCACACTAAATAGTCCTGAATAAGACTTTAGAGTAATCAGTCTTGTTGGCTAGAATATTTACTTCACAATTAAGTGAGAATCATTCTGCTTACTCATTTACAGAAAACAATATATTGATTTAAATTTTTTTAAGACATGTTTTGTGATTGAAAGCCTGTATGTGAGGGAGTGACAATGTCCTTGAATATTAAGTGATTGCAACAGATTCTGTTCAACAAGTGACACAAGTAAATCATGCCTGATATTTACGTGTGTTATTTGAGTGTTTCTGCTACTTTCCATGGATTCAAGAAGAAAAAAAGCATAATCAGTAGTCAAGGATCTTGTTTTACCATATAATATCAGTGTAGTTGGACATCTGATGTTGGTACAGCACTCTCAGAGGAAAACAGTTTGAAGAAAGTCATCAGGGGCCTGTACCATGATGGTAGATTAACAAATTCAGAGTTATAGGATAAGTTTTGAGTTGACAAAACCAAACCACTCCAATCTGGCTTTGTTGGTACCATGAAGCTGATCATCAACTTTCTCTGTCAACTCAGGCTTGATCCTGAGTTAATGGAGCGTGTGCACATGAATGTGTGACATCAGCGGCGAACAGCCAATCACAACACAGAGCAAGTGTGACTCACTTCTCGCGAGAGAGCCAGCGAGATTCAAAACTATTTTGTTAAAGGTTAAGAGATTAAAGAATATGAGGAATTTAAACGCATTTCCACTGAAGTACTTGTCCATGAAAGAGGACAAATAAAGGAAATTATCTTGCTCTATCAGTGCAGTCACAAGTGAAACTTGTTAAGTTAGTTTATATAGTTGATAATATATAGTGATAGAGACTCAAACATGTAAGGTCACATGTAGCCATTTTTAAAGTGTTATCTATTGATTCTACCACTTTTTTATATTACATATGATCTGTATATATTAATATTCATTTAAAACAAATGCTTTATATTAATTGTTAAACTAAAAGTGCTTGTGTGTAATGGAGTAATAATAATATAAATCATATTATAATTATATAAATCATATGCAAATTGTAATTATCATTAAAGCCAGACAATTTTGTTGGAATTTTTTTTTTAAAGGTACTTCATAGTGACCTTTCATTTGTAGGAAGAGAGACTGGGGGAGTGACTTTTTTGTGTCAGACATGTGTCACTTTGCTCACATCTGATTGGTCCAATTTCAGTTTGAGCTCTCCATCTCAGAACATAACATGCCCCGGAGCAGGTTAGCTGTGCAGTGTAAGTTACTATAGCAATGAACGCAGCTAAAAGCCAAGCCACTTTCTTGGTACCTAAAACCCAGGATTGATGCAAACTAAACTGAAACTTACCTGGCTAGCCAGCTAAACCGGCTTCATAGTACAGGCCCCAGATCATCTATTATCTAAAGGGCTTTCACATGCAAAACATATTTTGGCTCTCTTACCAGCAGTGCAGGATTGCTATTACTTGAGGGTAGTGATGGCCCCTCATTTTCAGCTTCATTCAACTCTGCATTCTGGAGGAACAATAAATATGCAGAAAATGAAAGTGAAACACATTGTCACAAAAAAGAAAAAAGCAGCATCACTTAACAATGTAACATTTGCCTAGTGGTGAGTAAGAAGCAAAAACGGGACATAAAGCCCCCTGAAGATAATTTATATTGTAATTAGGATGTACAGTACATTGTAGTTTTAAGGTGATTCATAATTTCCATTTAATGCTTGTAGTTCGAATTTTTAATTTTCAAATCTATACTGTGACATTCGGTCCATCAGGATCACATTACCTGTATGATGTTCTCATTCAGATTCCATGTTATTTTAACTTCTTGGTCCTCATCTGTTTGTTCAAGTTCTTCTCCTTCGTTCCATTCAACGGTGTCTTCCTTATCATCAACATCATCTCCAAGATTCTGAACTATGCTGTTGTGTAGCGGAGGAATCTGATTGGTCAAGTCAATGAATTCATAGCTTCTCTGAAAATCTAAGAGCTCATGTGAATGCTGTGCACTTTGTCTCCACAATTCATCAGTCTCCTCATCACTTGAGCTGCTTGTGAGTCTTTGGATGGTCTGTGTTCTTTGGATATCTCTGGGTGGTGAAAGAAAGTCGTGTGAAGTGCTGGGTGTCTCTAAGGTAAAACCACTCTGAGGAACATCCTCCATTCCTCTTATACTCTGGGCTTCTGTAATTACTTGTCTCTCAAAAACATTCAATATAACATTCATTGATTAACATTTAATTCCAAATGAAATGATGTTAGGGCTGCAACAAAATTATTTAGACAATGGATTAATCAACGGTTGTTTCACAGATTAATCAGAGGCTTAGATAGAGCTACTTTATAGCAGAAAATCAAGTTGCAATTCTGACTGAACATGACCCAGTTTTTTCATGATTAATACTGTAAAGCTGCTTGCTTTAAAGCAATGTATTGCATAAAGTATCATATAAATAAACATGACTCGACTTAACTGGATTGCAGATTGCAGAGCTGGTGCAAACATGTCGAAATCACTATGATCAGATATTTTCACCGCTGTCATTTTTGTAGTGCGTTTATTTTTTAAACAAAAGCACACATCAACATTGGGACGTTTGCTAACAGTAAACCATAACAAAAACATTTATGTTATTGTTATTAACGTTGTGGATAATGGTGACTAATCGTTTCAGGCCTAAATGATAATGAACAACTCTTCTGTGACTGTATTTACAAACGAAGCCCAAAATAAATCCAAATAAATTCAAGTCAGAGTCTTCATGATTTTACTCACCTTCCTCTTGGTGCCTTTGTTAGATGAAAGTCTGTCATCCAATAAATGTGTGTTTGTATCCTCAAAATCACTGTCATGTCCATGCGATGGCACTTTTGCAGCAGGTCTCTCAGTATCACTGTCTAATCCGTCCTGTAGTAATGAGTTTTCATTACATTCTTCTTTATCACCATCAGATAAAGATTCTACATCTGTGAGGCACACCTCTTGTTTAGTGCAAATGTAAAATATCAACAATTTCAGTTTGGTTAGTTCATACAGATCTCCAACAGTGCTGTCCATGGGAATGTGGTTTCTTTTAAAATCACAAACATGAAAAGTAAAGTCTGTTTCTGTACCTTTTGGTGACTCTCCATTTGGGAAAAAAAGTTTCTTTCCCATTTCCATTATTTGTAAAACAGTTGTCTTTTTTTGAACTGTCAAATGCCTAGTGCCACCACCATTATTGGTCCTCACTTGTTGGTATCATTACGGCCGAAGTGAAGCCATCCAATTTCAATTCTCCTGGAGGTTCTTTCTGCAGATACATTTTTGTGTCTTGCCAATAAATTATTTTCCTTAGGGAAGACACATGCTTTTTCCATGCAAAGTTTTAGAGGACTTTGATCCCAGTTTCCTTGCTTCAATTTTAGCTCTCAAATTTTGTAACAGATTCTTTATCAGAGCAGGCAGCTGTTTGTTGACAGAAGGAGATGACAGCCAGTCGGTCACCATATGAACTAATATACTTTGCCATTTGCTCATCAGTCATGACAGAGAGCACAGACTTGTCAATCTGAAAATGCAGTGAAAATGTAATTTTATAGATTAGTTTTTGAAAGAACATAAATGCACCCATGAATTCATAATACATTAATTAACAGTCTATATTTATTAACGTGTTTTTTAAAACATGTAACAACATTTACATAGAAAAAGTAACCGTGAAAGTCACATCTATTGATCTATATGTCATGCTGATTTTACAATGGATTTCTGTATATGAACTTTGAGAGTACAGATAATCTAACAAGCTAAGCTACTGGTAATTACAGTTGAGTGAAAATGTTTGCACCCTCAACCCCCCAAATTAATTTACGTTTAGTACTGCCCTGATGAAGCTCTTTCACATAACACATCTTTACATCTATTCCACATGCAATAACTTTTCACAATTTAATTTAAAGGACTCAAGGACTCCGTGATGCTTAAGGCAACACACTATATTAAACTATAGTAAACTTTTTATCAGTATGGTCTGTGTAAAAAAAAAGGTTTTATTCTTTATTTTTACACATCATTCATTACAGTTTACACAGATCATAACTTGATCAAAAGAATACATTCTCTTGACTCTAGTGTGTCGAATTCTTAATTATCAATGGATATGTGTATTGTTTGTAATAGTTCTGTATGAGTCCCTTAAACTGTCCTTAGTGAAAAATCAGGGCCCGTATGTATCAAGCTTCTCAAAGTGCCATTTTAGTCTTAAGTGCTGAGAATTCATGAAATTTACTCCTACTTTCAAACTTAAGTATAAAAGCAAGTTATCAAATTTCTTAAAGCTAAGAATCACTCTTACTCTCCCAGTTATTTAAGACAGCTGGAGAGGTCTCTCAAGTGGTTAGGAGTTGCCAGTAGGGGCTTGTGATGGCGCTGAAGAGACAGAGACGTGCGCGAATCTTTCAGGAGAGGAGGAATGTCTTTGAAATGTTTGGTGACGAGCAGTTAATCAAACAAGTTACACTTCCTCAGTTATTCAAAACGAGCAAAGAACATTTACATTACCAAACAACATCATAACTGACTTCAGTCTATCGCGAGTATTATGCGATCTACACTGTATGATGAATAAATCTCTTACCCCTTATTTACACTGCATGCGTCTGCGGCGTTACAGCTCCACAGCCACCGGAGCTGATCAGCCGCGCTGCGGCAAGTTTCTGAAGCCGCTCTCTGCGCTGCATCACTAAAGATTAAAGTCTATTTTTGACGGATAATAATAATAATCGTCTCGCTGTCGTCAAAGGCATCAGCAACAGTCGATACACTATACTATCATCTATCGGCACCCTAAATTAAGTTGTGATGATGCTTCGTTTCCTTGCCATAATGTGTTCTCTTGAAAAGTCTTTATTGTCAAAAGTGTGTAGAATGTAAACTCTATTAGGAATTTAACCAGTCAATGTGAATTTATCTGAGAATATTCTTAATTAAGGAAATCTATTCAGTGATTGGTCCATGCGTATGTCGTCATCCAAAATCCCGTTTGTGGCACAGCAAAGTGTCGTGAATCATCTCTAAGACTGACACTTAAGATTTAGTCCTACACTTCGCTTAAAGTACGACTGAGATGATTGATAACTAACTTTTAATCGCAGCTTTGAGCCAAGAATTTTTTTCCACTTAAGTCAATTCTTAGCAGTGTTCTTGAGAGTAATTCTTAGAGGCTTGATACATACGGGCCCAGGTTCTCAGCATCATAGAGGCAACATAGGACACAACTAAAATGTGCACAAAATGCTGGGAAACCAAAGAATTTGCAGTAGCTCAAGGATTTTGCTTAACAACAGTGAGCACCTTTATGTCTCAGGACAAAGCAGTAACTCATGAATGGCACACACACAAAAAAACAGTCAATGATCATCCAGGAAGCCAAACATTATAAAAACAACCAGGGGGGTTCACATTTTTGTTCAGTTTTCATTTATGTTATTGTGGAATCGATGTAAATATCTTCTGTTAAGTAATATAGCTATATTAGGCTATTTTACAGTTCTAAACGTAAATGATCTCTTATTTTTGCAAACCTATACACTCCTAGGCCCTATAAGATAACTTGTATTACTAGTGAACCAGGTAACTATTGGTATGTACATCATTTCTGATTCTATATGAGACTTGGCATGTGGAGAACTGTCATGTGTACTCAACACCTTTGGTTGCATCATTAAAAGTAGCTATCATTTACATATTAACTAAATATAGGTCCACTGGCCTTTCATGAAATATTACCCACCTTATCCCTTTTCATGAGGATGATGTCCTCTTCTGGAACATCTCGTGACCTTAAAAACTCCTGCAGATCGTCCTCCATCGCAGAGCTACAAAAATGTTGAGTGTAATCACGTGGAGGTTGGTTTATTCTTCTATTTAAATAATAAAAAACAACTTTAATATATGACAACCTACCGCGAAAGACTGACAACCTTTCTCCAATGCAGCTGCGTACATCCAAGATCATTCAAGTGATGCTATACCAACAAAAGCGCGAAGTAGATGCCTCTCGCGAGAACACACGTTTCGCGAGAGAACACAACAGGTTTTGCGAGAACGCAAATATCTTTGCGAGAGAACGCAAAAGTTTTGCGAGGGAACGCAAATAACTTTGCGAGAGAACGCAAATATCTTTGCGAGAGAACGCAAAAGTTTTTGCGAGAGAACGCAAAGTTTCTCGGGGGAACACAAAAGTTTTGCGAGAGAACGCAAAACATTTGAAAAATATTTTTTCCTCCCACCCAACATTTTTCCCACTACCATGTCCTTTAACCTGTTAACATGCACCAGGACGCCGGCGCACTGAAAGCTCTTTGTTTGCACATGTCATTGTTTTCAAACAGATAAAGTAAAACAGGACAAAATGAATCTTGACAAACTATATATCATTTTGAAGGTCTAAGCCTCAAGCATCGACGACAGATCGCTGTTTTTCGATAGAAAGCTTATAAGGAATGTATTTGCTAAATTTGTGTAAGCAGTACACATCAAAACATGTATAAAAAAACTGCAGTACATACCATATTCATCCTGATAACGACTCTCAAACGTATTCACTGCTGTAAATCCCGGTTTCGTTTGAGAGATAAGGGTCCACTGAACAACATTCCATCGAGCACTTTTAGTCCAAAGAAACAACAACGTTGTAATTTGGATCGTTATTCATTTGTTTACGTCTCATCTCTTCAGGGAGAGTTATTGTTTGTGTCCGTTATGGAACAAATTACGCTCAAACACAGCGTCTTGGTGGTAAAAAAACAGCATGATTTTGTAGCAGACAATGTCCAAAACAGAATGAAATCATCCAAAAAAAAAAAAAAAATCAAAGATACACGGAGGATTGTTTATTTGAATTCTGGCGCGTGACGCACGCTGTGACGCACCTGTCATCTGATGGGGGCGTAACTTAGCGATCTTTTTAGCACAAATAACTTTCTTTTTTTTCTTCTTCAACAGTTTTCATATATGTTTGCGTGTTTTGTGGGTAATGTGCCTGTATCTGTATGATTAACATCTGTATGGCTGATAATCAGCATGTAATTACTGGCTGTTCACAGATATCAGTGTGAATGCAGTCTATATAAAAGGCCATTATAATGTGATTATTGACAATATTGGGCGGCCATCTGTATGATTAGCATCTGAATGAATGATCGTCAGCAAGTGATTACTAATGTATGAGCAGGAGCATCTGTATGTCAGGAAATCAGTATGTACTTAAGTTATTTTTTTTTAATTATTATTGGGTTTTTTTCATCACTCAAAAATTATTATTGTATTTTTCTAGTTCTAATTTATTTTCTCAAATAAATCACTGATACGATGTCTAAGATTCTGTATACTGTTTTATAATTGAAAAACTGCAGTGGCATGTATAAAAACTAAATAGATTGTAGTAGAACCCTTCAATAATTTGGTAAATATTTTTCCTCAAACGGGGGGGGGGGGGGGGGGGGGGGGGGGGACTAGAAAAATGGCATTTTTCATGGTATCTTCTTCAGATTTGAAATATAAACTCATGAGATATGTGACTTTCAACCCATTACTTTTCTGGATTGCTTCAGGGCTGATTTCATGTATTTTTATATGAAATTAAAAAAAAACTCAGTGTGGTACAATTTTTATCAAGGCACTTCAGTGTCTATAACTTTTTATATTTTTGAGCATCATCAACTCTGGATGATGGATAGTAAAGCCCAAAGGGTCTTCTTTCCAAAGACACCAAAGAAAATTGTGTGTGTGGCACACTGAAGTCAGGAGCTGTTACCATTTTAAGTTAGTTAGTCATTTTCAGCTGTGATTCCCAATATGGGGGGTGCTGGTTAACAGGTTAAAGGGCTCTGTACATATAGGCTTTCGATCACAAAACATGTCTTAAAAAAATTAAATCAATATATTGTTTTCTGTGAATGAGAAGTGATTGTGAAGTAAATATTCTAGCCTACAAGACTGATTACTCTAAAGTCTTATTCAGGACTATTTAGTGTGGGTTTTATGGCCTTATTTCAGTTAAATGTTTTTCCCCAAAACTTACTAACCATGCATAATATTATTTTTCTAAAAAATGCAAACATGTACATCCATCTTGGTCACATATTTTTGTAGCACAGTTTGTGCTGAATACTATTGACCAACATGTATTTTTTTTGTATGTTATAGGGGACTGAAATAAGCACAAATATCAGGGCATGTCAAAACATCTCAAGGGCCCCAAAATCACCTCAGACCCCAGAGGGTTAAATAGGGTAACTTGTAATCTGTAACCAATTACATTTCCAAAGTAACCTTCCCAATACTGATTGTCAACAATAAATACTGGGGTCTGCCAAAATAAAAGCATTCATAAATGTTAGTACTGCAATTTTACTCTTATTCTGTAAAATAAAATAAAAAAGTAAGGCACTAATAATGATAATAATAATTACAATATCTCTATTGATACATTTATTATATTCTCACAGAGTGTTCAAATTGGGATCTGTAATATTTTCTAATGTTTTAAATGAAGTCTCTTTCTCTCAGCAAGGCTAAATTTATTTGTACAATATTATTGAAATATTATAATTTTAAATAACTGTTGTGATCAAAGCTGAATTTTCAGCATAATTACTCCAGTCTTCAGTGTCACATGATCCTTCAGCAAGCATTCTAATATGCTGATTTACTGCTCAAAGTGTTCAGTTTGTATTTTTTCTTTGACAAGCAAGACAAAAAAAAACATTTTGGCTATTTAATTTATTCAATGGTGGAAAAAATTATCAAAATACATGGGGGAAAAATGCTACAAACTGTGTTCGGTATTCGGCCTTCGGCCCATTGTTTCATTTTGTTTGGCTTCGGCCATGTATTTTCATTTCGGTGCATCCCTAGTATTTACATCATGTTTGCTGTTAGTTATGATGAAAGCATTTCGTGAGAGTGCAGAAAACGAGATGTAACGAAGAGATCAAACAGACTTTAATTTGCTCATCACTGCAAACTTTCATGTGATGGCAGTAGATCTAAATATATAGCGTTATAATTAACAATTTACATTATAAAATAATCTCAACAGCTCTAATGGTAAAAACATAGTAAAAGTTCCACATGTAATATTTCTTATGCAAAGATGTTAGCCAGTCACAGCAGTGGACGTTTACATTGAAGTCTGACAGCAGACACATCATTTATTTATAAGTAAAGACATCATAAATGTGCATCTCAAGAAACATATTTTGATGTACAATTATTCACTGTTTATGTTAGTTTGTTGTTACATTGTTTTTATTTGTAACTGCAAATGTTTCAACAATGATTTCATTAACAGCATGCATTCTTAAGCAGTTGATTTAAATGTTGGTTAAATTAATAATTAATTCAACATATTTAGCATTTCACTCCTATGGAAACTGTAATGCTAGTAAAATGCCATAGAATTTGCATGTCTGAAATAGATGTTGCTCAGTCAGGACAAAAATTAATACGTGCATCATAACATAAATCAGAGAAATAGCACTGACAACATATGGTACAGACTTAAAGACATTTCAATACAATATAGAGCAACATAGTAACAGAGGCTTGTATTATAATATTTATTGTATATTCAAATCAATTTCTGATATTAATGCCAGGTATATGTTCATATTTAATATTTCCTGCATAATTACATCCATAAAGAAATATATTTTGTGTTGGATCAGTTACCTGTGTCGTCAGAGTACAGAAGACACACATCTAAACAATTTCAATATATCACTTATCCTGCCCGAAAAGACCATAAACACCGCAGATAACATCTGAAGACAAATTTAATTTACACACATATCTTAAAAACTAGTCCTGTGTGACTGGTGCGTTTCAAATCAGGTGATTTTTGGTCAGTCATTAAATGATAGGGAATAGTAAGATGGTCAATTGAACACTATTTACTTTGTCCCAATTTACTTTAATGCACCTTTTAGTTTCATTTTGAACTTGACAAAACATATTATCTGAACATGTCTTCAAAAGTACCAAAAAAAAAACTCCAAAAGCTCCTCCAACAAAAGGAACACTGTGACTCCAGTCCCGAGCTCGTTTTGCTCTATATGGTAGATTTGCTTCAGCTTCACCCTTTTCTTTCTTGTGTTTTTCTTCAATTTCATGTAAAGCTTCATCTTTTTCTTTTGTGTATTTCTCATTAGTTTCTTGTAAAACTTTAGCTCTTTCTATCTTGTGTTTTTCTTCAGCTACATGTAAAGCTTCATCCTTTTGTTTCTTTTGTTTTTCTTCAGCTTCATGTAAAGCTTTATCCTTTTCTTTCTTGTATTTCTCTTCAGTTTCTTGTAAAACTCTAGCCCTTTCTCTGTATTGATTTTATTCAACTGCTTGTAAAACATTAGCTTTTTCTTTCTCATGCTTATCTTTAGCTTCTTGAATTGCTTTAGCCACTTCTATATCTTGTTTTTTTTAGCCTGTTGTAAAATTTTTGCCACTTTTGTATTGTATTTGTCTTCATTTTGTTGTAAAGCTTTAGCCTTTTCTGTCTCATGTTTTTCTTTAGCTTCTTGTAATGCTTTATTCACTTCTGTCTCATGTTTTTGTTTAACCTCTTGTAAAAGTTTAGCCACTTCTGTCATATATTTTTCTTTAACGTCTTGTAAAGTTTTAGCCTGTTCTGTCTTGTATTTTTCTTCAGCTTCTTCCAAAGCTTTAGCCTGTTCTGCCTTGTATTTTTTTTCAGCTTCTTGTAAAGCTTTATCCAATTCTTTAAGTTTTTCACAGTATTCATGCTCTGCTTGTTCTCTAGTTTCATGCTGAATTTTCTCCTGCAGTTTTTGTTTTTCTTTCTCATGTCTTTCTTCCAGATATTTTATGAAGTTCTGCTGTTGTTCTGCTAAGGATTTTTCTTTTCTTTTATTCTCTTCAAATTCTTTCTGCTGCTGCTCCTCCAGTTTTCTCTGAAGTTCTTTTCGCACATTCTCATCTGTTTCTTTCTTGATCGCTTCTTCTCTCTTTTTAAACTCATTTTCATTTTTTTTCAGTTTATTCTGCATCTCTTGTTTTTCTCTCTCATTTTCTTTCTTCATTTGTTCAATTTCTGCTTCATATTTGGCTCTCAGCTGTTCTTCTCTTCTCTTGATCTCTTCTTCTTTCATGATTCTCTCTTGTTCCTCTTTGATGTTCTTCTCCACCTGCTGGAACATCTCATTGGTGTAGAAACTCCCTCCAATTACTACCACCATACAGTCAATCTTATCCAGCAGTTCAGAAACCTGCGTCTGATCTTTAGAGGGTTTGTTATTGAACACATGATATCTCTTACCACACTGCTGGACAAGGTTCTGTAAGCTATCATTAGCTTCAATAAAATCCTGAATTGTTGTTTCAAGTTCATCTCCTCTGCTGAAAAGCACCATGGTGTACATTCTGGATTTCTCTCCAAACATCCCCTGGATCATCTTCACTGTGTCTTTCTCCTCTTTGGTGAATCGTCCCAGTTGAATCACCAGCAGAAACACATGTGGTCCAGGTGCTGCCATTGAGATGCACTTCACAATCTCCTTCCTGCGCTCAACATTATCAACTCCAGTATCAAACAGGCCTGGAGTATCGATCACAGTTATCTGTCTTCTGTTGAACTCAGAGGTATGTTTGTCACACTCTCTGGTCACCGACGATGGAGTCGGTAGTGATTTAAAAGCTTCTTTTTTCAGTATGGTGTTTCCTTTTTTTTTTTTTTTTTTTTTTTTTTCGGCCTGTCAGTAACACAGATAACACATGGCAGTACGTATGTGTAGCTATATTATCATCATTCACAGCCTTTTTTTTTTTTTTTTCTTTTCTTTTTTTAATTAATTAATTTAATTTTATATACCCTTTTATTTAACCACACTATGACAGACAAGACCGGGGGACAGAGAAAACAAGAAAACAAGAGAGAGAAAGAAAAAAGAAAAAAAAGGAAAAAAAAAAAAAACACAAAAAAACCCAAAAAAAACAGACAATTTGCTTCGATACCTGCTGACAAAAAGAGAAAACAACAGAAGAAAACAACCGAAGACACAACATCATAGAGACTGCAGCAACAACCAACATCTGTATGAATCACAATAAATTCTAAATGTTAAATGTTATTGAGCAGCACACATAACTAATATTACAAAATAAGTTTTGAAGCAACAGCAGATCAAGACAAAGCGTGTCTGTGAGCACCTGTTTTTACACCAATGTGACTGCTTGAGTGTACACCTGTGTGTGTGAGCGCGCTTGTGTTCATAAGGTTCCTCCATGTAAATGTTTAATAGTGTGTGTGGGGCACAACAGTCCCATCCCGCAAGGCATGAAGCAGGCGCGGAAAAGACTCGGGCCCCAAACATCCGGGGGCCCCCCAGGGCACGGCACCCCCAGGAGAACCACCGCAGGGACAACCGCTGCCTCCACCCAGAAAAGGGCAGAGGAGAGCCCGAAGGCGGCACCTCCGACAGTTACATTGCAGACGCCCCAGGGTGCCGTGGCGGCAAGCCCGCAGGCTCCACCGGTAGCCGACCACACCAGGGCAGACCGGGCCCTGGGCCCGGAGATCCAAAGGCCCCCCACCCCCCAATCGGGGCCCAGCAAGGCCAGCAGGGCCAGGCCCCGCCAAGCGACCGCCGAAAGCAGGCCGGCGCCCACCCGAGCATCCTGCCCCGGCGCGAGAAACCACCAACGCACCGGCGACATCCTCCACCGGTAGTGCATGGTGGTGGGGTAGGGGTCGGCTGAGATGATGAGTGAGGCGGGGTCTAATGCCCGACCTGACAGATAGACGTAGACGAACAAGCACACATATACACAAGCATACGTTCCCACCCTCATGCACGCAAACGAATATTCACACCCTCGCCCCACATGTAGACACACAAAAATGGACAAGGTACCCACACTCACACTCCCCATATGCACTCTATACTCCTAGATCCAGGCACCACCACCCCCAGAGGGGAAGCCAGCGCCCGATCCCGGAGCTGAGCCCCCTTCGCTCCGGCGTGGGGACAGGAGGACCACCCCGGTCCCCGCAGCAGCAGAGAAAACCAACAGCCCAGACCCCGACCGGGCGGCCAGCTCATCCTCACAGCCCCCGGCCCCAGACAGAGAACAGAGAGCAGGGGTGTGAAAAAAAAGACCCCAAGCCTCACCTCACCCGCTCAAATGTAGTGTTGGTGTGTGTTGTTCTAAGGTGCTTTAAAACATTGGTGCTTTAAAACAGGGGAGGGGCACCCTCTACAAGCTTGTGTCAGCTCGTCCCCTCCCTAGCGCCCTCAATGTCTATGTGCAACTTAAAATTGAGAAGTGGGCACTGGCACCAGAGGGAAGGCTGAATGAACAGACCGCCCTCCGGATGCCATTCAGTGTGCCCACCCCCAAGGCCCTATATGTATGTGTCATGTGACAGTAGGTAATGAGAATGTCTAAGCTGTAATGTGTGATTGAGATGCAGGCGGCCACGAGGAAACAGAGGAATACCACCTCCCCCGCATCCCAGCGACACACCCGCACCTCAAAACCCTACCTATGTGATGGAGCGGGAGAAATGAGGCCCTAGGGATGGGGAGGAAAGCATCAGAGGGGGCAAAATCCCCCCCCCTCTGGAGTCAGCTCCCCCGCTGATCCCCATAGGCACCCCCGCTACCCCAAATCTGCCCAGGGCGGGGGGCCCAGGCCCATCCAGACCAGGGCCCATGGCAGCCCGGGGCGGTCCATCAGACCCCACAGCAGAGGAAAAACTACCCCACCCCATCATTCAGTCAGCTCCCAGACAACAAAAGACAATAAGACACCCAGGTAAAGCCCATTTACCCCGCCTCTATTGGACCCCCCCCCCCCCCCCCCCCTGCGGAAATAGGTAGGCTAATTCTGATACACGCAATGACATATAGGCATTTTTATATTTATGTAGCCTACACAATAATATTATTTTACACTGTAATCCTTTAATTATCAATATTTGGCATGTTTGTGTCCTCCTGTGTGTGTAATAAGCAGAGTGTACGCGCGGTTTGAACCCGCCTATAGGCGCATATTACTAACACGCTCTTTAAATAACAAAAAAATATTGCGCCATTGACTTTAGACCAGGTTTTAGTTGGTCAATGGCGCAGTCTATTTTCAGTTCCTTAAAATAGCAGCATGCCAACAATGCGCCTGAACACACCTCGTTTTCAGACCAGCACGCCTATGAGCGCACAAATGTGCGCAAATACATTTGCGATTTAAACAACGCGGTGCAGCAAAATACACTAGCAAAATACACTTGCATTGCGCCTGGCACAGCATTACGCCGGGTGTATGATAGGGCTCAAAATCTTTACTTGTCACACAGTTTCTGAAACCTGACACTCAAACACCAGAGCCACACACCAAATCATAAAACACTTTTTGCAAAACACAACACACAATTCTCTATGTAACACAAAAATCTAACAAGAATTATCTTAATTTCCTTTTTCAAACACAACCAATCAAAATGCCACACTAATAGGCCTATAAATACACATCTACACAACTACACATCAGGGATGTGCAGAGAGTTCCTCAGGGGCAGGGGCTCAAATGTAAAATAGGGGCAATGTAAAAAAAAAAAAAATGTATAGGTCAAAAGTTTGGATACATTATTATTTTATATTTTTGCAAGAAGTCACTTATGGTCATCAAGCATTCATTTGATCAAATATTTATTATACTTTAAAAAACATTTTATGCAATTCTGATTTATTATCAATATTGGAAAACTGTGATGCTTTTTTCAGGCTTCTTTGATTAATAAAAAGTAAAAAAAACAAAAAAAGCACAGCATTTATCTAAAATATAACTTTTGTAACAATATACATTGAAAAGCTTGAGGACAGTTTTTTTTCTTCTTTTTTTTGAAAGAAATTTGTTTTCATTCAGCAAAGATTTGCTAAATTGATAGAAACGGTGATAGTAAAGACTGATATTGTTAGAAAACATCTCTTTTTTGAATAAATGTTGTTCTTTTTTATTTTTAATTAATCAATGAACCCCAAAAAAGTATCATGGGTTCCAAATAAATAAAATAAATAAATAAAAAAAGCAGCAAAGCTGTTTCCAATATTGATAATAAATCAGCATATTAGAATGATTTCTGAAGGATCATGCACTGAAGACTGGAGTAATGATGCTGAAAATTCAGCTTTGTTTGCATCACAGAAATAAATGATATTTTAAAGTATATTAAAATAGATAAACATTCTTTTAAATTGTAATAATATTTCACAATATTACAGTTTTTTCTGTATTTTTGATCAAATAAATGCAGGCTTGATGAGCATAATACACTTTCATAATGCTGCATAATTAATCAAAAATGGTAACATGATAAAGTCCTTTCATGTCACCATTTCGCCAGCCTACACTTCACATAATAGGCCTGTAGGTGGCACTTGGGCTTCGATAGTTTCATGAAATAGTAAACTGTGCATCATACATAAATGTAGGCCAAGTGAATTGAATAATGATTACCATTATTGCGACTTTTGGCGCTGCACGGTTTTGCGCCGTGCTTTTGTAATTCAGCATCCATTTTCTCATCGATGTAATTTGATTTATAAAATGAACCAAACCGCAGATCCAGATCGCTCCACATATAAGCTTGTCTGTCCCATGTAATTTTCAACCGATTTATGAATAAAAATGGAAAATGACCGCTCCACTTCACATTATTGTCCAATGAAATTTGAACTTGTGCCAGATCATGATTTGTATTATACATGACAAACGGGCATTAAGGAATTATGTAATATTCTAAAATCTATAATATATGGATTTTTAATTAAATCGATACACTAGCTTTTATTATTTATTTTTTTTCCTTCCGTCGCCCCACTCACTGAAAGAACCATATATGGCTTGAGAGCCTAGGTTTCCTGAACAGACTGGAATATCAATGGTTTCAATCTTACTTTTGTGTTTACCATGAATTTTTCAACATCTCTCTGCCAATTACTTTCAATCTTGTACAGAAATGTACATAGAAGCTCGTGAAAGAAGAGTTTTGAATTACTGTGTGTATATGATATGTCCAAAAATATAATATTATGGTAAAGTTGTTTGCAACATAAGACAAATCTTTGCTTTTGAGATGTGTTTGCAATATTAAAGGGTCATGAAACCCCAGACTACTTTTTCAGAGATTTTAACAGATGTGTTTGTGTTGCACATCATAGAAAACAATGTTAGCATCTGATCATTTTAACTGTTGGAGAAACCTGGTTAATTTTAAGCTTTTTGTGCTATTTTCATCTTCCGGGTTTAAAATTTACATCTTGTTGACATCACAATTTGTGACGTGGCAATGGACTGTAGTACATCGATGACACGTCGGCGTCTGTTTAATTATTCATGAGACTGCGTGTTCTTATCCTATGAGAAGACGCTTCGCTTAAAGGAGTCATATGATGCTATTTTAAAGATCATTATTTTGTGTATTTGGTGTAACATAATATGTTGACATGCTTTAATGTTCAAAAAACACATTATTTTTCAAATACTGTACATTATTGTAGGCCCTTTATGCCCCGCCTCTCTCAAACGCGTTGTTTTCTACAAAGTCCCTCCTTCCGACAAGCACAGTCTGCTCTGATTGGCCAACTGATCCAGAGCATTGTGATTAGCCGAACACCACAAGCCGAGTCGGAAATGTAACGCCCCTTACCATAAACACGAGCTTTAGCTTTCAAAATAAATGTAAAGACAGTTAATAATGTCCTTAGTTTTACCATCAGTTCAAGCCTGAAAGGGGAACAGAGTCGCGTGACAGACACATTGATGCTCGTATATGTGTTTGCACACAAGCCGCGGTTGTGATGTGACCGTGTCTCCCTCTCACACACACGTGCACATACACACACACAACGCGTAAAACTCCGCATTTGAACAGTCAATAGCAAATACTTAAACTAATAACAAAACATACAGTCGCTGATTCAGAAGTGCCAGATTGTCATAGCAAAGTCAGAATTACCTCCTCTCCTAGGTTCACGAAACGGTCGTCCATAAAATGCGTTGTGATAACATCTGGGTTGTGCTGTTCTGTTGTAAGTAATCTTAATGATTCCTAAAGGCATCTACTTTCGGAAGGCCAAATAAAGTGCTTTTGCTTTTGCATAGAAACACACAGCGTCTCCCTGACACAGCTTCATCAACACTACTGCGGTTACTGAAACCACGCCTTCTTTCTTCGTGACGTAGACATGTGGGGTCGTGTTTGAATAAGCCATTTTAGGAGGGTGTGGCAGAGTCTTAACTTTGATTAAGAATATCTCTTTGGTTTTGAGAATTTAGTCTTTGTAACTTTATGGATCTTATCTTTGCACAATCAGCTTGTAACACTCCAAAGAAAAAGCAAAACTTGAAATCGCATCATATGACCCCCTTTAATTATTCACAACAGCATGTGTTAATTTGCTATGACAGATGCTTCAGACTGAGATCGTGTACATAAACTGAGAGAAACATTCATGGATTGAAGGAGAGTGTTTGTTTTTGCTTTGTAATAAGCGTTTGGTACAAACGCGATTCATTCACTTAGTGAGTGTAACCGTTTTTACAGCTCCGTGACACAACCCGTCAAAAGGCTTATACGTATAAACGTAGCAGAATAAGCCTAAAAAGTTATCAGATGTGCAGCAGTAGCGCGTTCATATATATGTTTTCGATGCAGAGTGCAAATGGCTGTGCATTTGTTTGTTTTTAACTCGATGGTAGCGAAATGAAACTGTCTGAACCAGAAGCTGTGTGTTTTCTGTCTCCCCTCTTCCCCCTTCGCTCCACAGCGCGCCACGCCCACTTTTTTTTGTGTTTTTTAAAACTGTGGTGAGAACTAACCAGTGGTGCTTTTCCCAAAAGCATCATTAGCCAACTATGGTCGCAAGTTCCGTCATTACCAGCATAGTTCAAACGAACGTTCGCAATCAGCGTCACAAACTTACGTGGTTTGAACTACTCTATGGTTAGCAGCATAGTTTATTTTTAGTAAGATATATGGGCTTA
This sequence comes from Schizothorax lantsangensis, assembly GCA_027422415.1. Classification (NCBI taxonomy): domain Eukaryota; kingdom Metazoa; phylum Chordata; class Actinopteri; order Cypriniformes; family Cyprinidae; genus Schizothorax; species Schizothorax lantsangensis. The sequence continues at coordinate 140,216 of JAPDDO010000101.1, forward strand.
AATAACAAGCAAGCTAACATGCAGTACTATCTAAATATAAATGCAGTTTAATTATGTATTTTTGCGCATCCATTGTAAGCTCTGTTTTTGAAGAGTGCGCATGTGCATAAATACCTACGGGAAGTGCATAAATACCTACGGGAACCCCGGAGTATGACGTAAGAGGGAACCTGCGATAAATCAAGCATCAAATAAAGCACAATGACGGAATAAAAAAAATTGTAAATTAGTCAGTAGGTGCCATGTTCAATACAGCAGCATCTTAGAGATCTCTAATCAGTTAAATAGCAGAAATTATTCCTCCACCACATGCGTGTGACGTCATTAACAATGGCCCTATGTTGTTGAACTAATGTGGTTCAAACGACGGAGATGCGACCGTGTTCGGGAAACAGTCGTGACTAGTTCATTTTCACAACAATGCATCGTACTATGGTGGTTAATCAGCAAGTTACGTCGTTGTTCGGGAAACGTACCCCAGTGCTGAAACAGGAGGTTTCATGACCCTTTAATGACTGGCCTATTATAATATGCAGTGCTTCATTTTGCAAGAAAAGTGAGGCATTTTGCATTTTGTGTGTGCAATTCTTGGATTTGTCATAGTTTTGAAAATTTTACAATGACTTTACATTTTTTTTGAATGATATTCATCAAAAGGAATTTCACTCCAAATCCTCTTGTCTGATATTAAAAGGTATATTTTGTGCTGTTAGTAAAATTGTTACTGTGTAGTGTCATTATAATCTTCCACTTATTGATAAGGAATTACACCATAGTCAGTAAGTTTTAAAATTAACATCATGAACAAAAAATTTTCATGAAATTATTAATGAAATTGTAATACTGACAGGTTATACATAACACATTGTTGAACACATACCGGTTGTTTTCATCACAGATCTTCTCAGTTCCTCTATTTCAGCCTTGTGTTCGTTTCTCTCCAGTTCTAACTGAGCCTGAAGGTACATGAAGGTTGTGTAGCAACTTCCATTGTTTTGTTTCACTATATTCTTCACATCCTGCAGTAGATCTGGAACCTGTGAGCTGTTTTCCAAAACAAAACATCGATCTCCAAATGTCTGGATAGATGTTTCAGTGTCAGTATCTAAGGCATGAAATGGATTCATTTTACTAATCATATTCTTCTTTTGGATTATGAGGATCATGATGTGTTTGTTGATTCTCGAGCTGAATATCCTCTGGATCTCCTCTATTTCTACTTTGTCTTCAGAAATAACTGGAGCATCAGGAATAATGAGGAGGAAAACGTGAACTCCAGGATCACAGAGAGACACACAACGGAGAGTCTGACGCGTCACTTCCTCCTCTGAGAGCTGAGTAAGAGCTGGAAGCTCCACCAGACTGATCTGATGTCCATGAAGCTCGTCTTTCTTCTTTCTTATAAGTTTGGATATAGACATCTTCAGTGTTTCATCACTTCCACACAGCACCAAGTTCATCTTCTGTTTTCTATTAACATTCATGCTTCCTTAAACAATAAAAAACATAATCTGTTACTACATATTTAGATATGATTTCTGAAATGATTTGTTCAATAAAATGGAAAGCTCTGTAATCAGTTTGTAAAAGAGATTTTAAGAGTAAAATTGTATTACCCTCTGACTCAATATTTTGCTCTAACTCTTTGATTTTATTCTCCATTTCACTAAGTCCTTTTTTATGTTGTTCCTCTAGTTCACGTCTGATTCTGTTCTCTTGAGCTTTCACATACATTTGAAGTGAATATGGTTCAGTCTTCATGTTCTGTATATATTCCAGTAGATCTGGGATCTGTCTTGAGTTTTCATGCTCATTTAACCCCATCACTCTGTACTGATCACCATAGAGGCTGATTAAGCTATGAGTTTCAAAGCTGGATTTTATGGACTCTTTCACATGTTCTTCAACAGAGAGATTGGAGGTGAAGAGCAGTATGAAATGTTCTCTGGAATCAAATATCTTCTGGATCTTCTCTATTTCTGCTTTGCTCTCATCATTCAGTGGAGCATCAGGCATAATGAGGAGGAAAACATGAACTCCAGGATGACAGAGAGACACACAGCAGAGAGTCTGACACATCACTTCCTCCTCTGTGAGGCGATTAAGAGCTGGCAGCTTTATCAGACTGATCAGATGACCATGAAGCTCCACGTCACTCCACACACGCACTGATCTAGACTCTTGTGCTAATATAGATGTGTTTTTCCTCATTAATAGTTTTGACATGGAGGTTTTCAGTGTTGTATCACATCCACAAATCACCAAGATCTTTTTTTCAGACCTGCTACATACATTTGTTTCTAAAAAAAAGAAGAAGAAAAAAACACACCAAGGGCACATTTGAGCTTTTTGTTTTTGTTGAGCTTTTGTTAAAAATTATTTAGTTAGTTGTTTCATACTGTTTTTCCAAAATACATGCATCACCCACATCAATAGCATAATACTGGCTTAAGGGTATAAAAAAAATACAAGATTTTTGACTCAAAACTAACTCAAGTTGTTTATGGTAAGATTGGGAACAGCAAAGACTACTCTGGAAAGGCAACAATGCTCAAATATGTGAATACTTATGTAGGAATGATACAGATTTCAGCTTTGTTGCTGATTATAGAAACATTCTGAATCTGTGGAAATTATTGTCACTCATTTAACATTTGAACTACACAAGCAGCATTTACTATTTTTTGCAAAGTCATTAAGTTCTTTGGACACATGAAGCAAGCATTCAGTGTTCTTCTTTACATTATAAATGAATCAAAATAATATGCATATCCATGTCAGAACGTGTGCAAGTTTTACTTGAAAATATTTTACAGAAAGACTATGTGCACGTGAATGAGCTTTATTCTATTTCCCACCCTCTGTTCCTTCAAATATGGAGCTTTTAATACCAATTTTATTATTTTGTACCTGCATACTGTAATTTCCCAGTTGACTAAAAATCTAAATCAATATTCTTTTCTTTGGGTAAAATAATGGAATATTTCTAAAACAAGATCAATTTACCTGAGAATAAGTTATTTGTGTAACTGGTCAATTGTTTGTGCTTGTTTTAATTATCAATCTAAATTACACAAATTGCTTCAATTGCTTTCAGCTTTAAGTTGTTGCCAAATCCTTAATCAAGCCCTAAAACGTTTTTGAATTATTATTTGTGTGCGTGTTTGTGTAAAACTTACTAATTAGCAAAACTAGGTGCACCTTTAGAATCAGACACGTTTGACTTTAAATTGAATTGGTCTATGAAAATATTCTTGGTAGCATTTGGTTGCAACTGTAGAAGACTTACTGTCATGAGAACTGCTTTCTTCTCTCATCTCTTCATGTATTCCATCATGTTTTCCAAGCTTTTTGTATTCAGAATCTACTGCTCTCTCTTTCGGTTGGACTGAACACATAGATCTTCTATCTTCTTGATCCATTGATGAGCTCTGTTGTGTCAAATGGCAGTTGAACATTACTCATTGTATAATATTGAATCAAACATTTTCTGAGATCAAACATTCCAAAATGAACATGCTGACAATTAGCCTGGTTTAATGATTTATGATTTATTATACTTTTCCAACTACTACAATGTTTCCACCATTTTTGACTTACTGTTGGAATGATCACCAACTGGACTTTGGCCCCCCTAGCATTTTTATGTATTTATTTATTTTAAAATAAACAAACAAACAAACAAACAGTGTATCTGCATTACAACCCCAATTCCAGAGAAGTTGGGATGTTTTGTAAAATGCAATAAAACCAAGAATCTGTGATTTGTTAATTCTCTTTAACTTTTATTTAATTGACAAAAGTACAAAGAAAATATTTCCAAAATTTTCACTGACCAACATCAATGTATTTTGTAAATATGAACAAATTTTGTTTTTGATGGCTGTAACACATTCCAAAAAAGTTGGGACAAAGGCAAAATAAAAGTGAAAAGGTTATTGAATATCCACGTTAAACTGTTTTGAAACAGTTCACAGTAAGCAGGTGAATTGGTAATGGGTCAAGGTATCATGTTTGGGTATAAAAGGAGCATCTCAGTCTTTGCAAGCAAAGCTGGATCATGGCTCATCACTTTGTGCCAAATTTCATGAAAGAAGTGTCAAACTACATGTCATCATTAGGATCGGTCATTCAGAAGCATGGCTTTTCTTATCACTGCTATGCTGATGACACTCAACTCTACTTCTCATTCCAACCAGATGATCCGACGGTAGCTGCTCGCATTGCAGCCTGTCTGAGGGACATTTCTAGCTGGATGATGGACCATCACCTTCAGCTCAATCTTGCTAAGACAGAACTGCTCGTGGTCTCAGCCAATCCATCAGTTCACCACAACTTCTCTATACAGCTGGGTTCGTCAACCATAACTCCTTCCAGGACAGCCAGGAACCTTGGAGTTATGATCGATGACCAGTTAAGCTTCTCAGACCATATTGCAACAACGGCCCGGTCCTGCAGATTTGCCTTATACAACATTAGGAAGATTAGACCCTTCCTGTCAGAGCAAGCCGCTCAACTCCTTGTCCAAGCTCTTGTTCTTTCCAGACTGGACTATTGTAATGCGTTCTTGGCAGGCCTTCCCGCAAGTACTGTCAAGCCTCTGCAGCTGATCCAGAATGCAGCAGCCAGAGTGGTCTTTAATGAGCCAAAAAAAGTTACCACGTTGCCCCTCTCTTCATCAGGTTACACTGGCTACCAATAGCCGCTCGCATCAAATTCAAGGTACTGATGTTTGCCTACAAGACCACAACTGGCGCTGCACCAATATATCTAAACTCATTAGTTCAAACTTATGCGCCCTCCAGAAGCTTGCGTTCTGCAAGTGAACGACGCCTTGTGGTGCCATCACAAAGAGGTACCAAATCAGTCTTTAGCCATTTTCAAAAACCATCTAAAGACACATCTTTTTCGCCAACACCTGTCAAACTAAATACTAACTCTTTCCTATTCTATTTATTAAAAAACAAAAAAAAAAAAAAACACTAGCTACGTGTACTGTGCTGGACTAACTGAGACTTGTCATGGCACTTGTATACTGTTGCTCTCTCGATGGTCTGATTGCTTCTATTGTTCTCTTTTGTACGTCGCTTTGGATAAAAGCGTCTGCTAAATGATTAAATGTAAATGTAAACTAATCAAAAATCACATTTCACAATGCAAAATCGCAAAGAATTTAGGTCTTTCACCAAGTACCATACATAATATTGTGAAAAGATTCAGGGAATCCAGAGAAATCTCAGTACATGTAGGGCAAGGCAGGAAACCTCAGTTGAATGTGCTTGATCTTTGAGCCCTCAGATGGCATTGCATAAGAAACTGTCATGCTGCGGTGTTAAATATAGCCACATGGGCTCAGGAGTACTTCAGAAAACCACTGTCATTTACCACAGTCTGCTGCTGTATCAAGAAATGCAGCTTGAATATCTGTTACTCTAGGAGAAAGCTATACATCATTTCTATGCAGCAATGCTGCTGGGTTCTCTGGGCCAGAGCTCATCTCAGATAGTCAAAAGGACAGTGAAAAAAATTAGCTCTGGCCCAGAGAACCCAGCAGCATTGCTGCATAGAATTGATGCATACATCAACTAGATAAAAAAGTTTGTCAAGACAAACTTTAAGTTAGCTTGAGAAAGCCTGACCAGAAAGTTTGAAAAGTTTAAAAAAGTTTAAGTTTAAAAAGTTTTAAAAGTTTGACGTTTTCAGTCTGAAATAGTTTGAAATTAGATAGATAGATAAATGCTAAAGACTTCAAAGTGGTTGCTAGGGTATTCTAGGTGGTTGCTAGGATGTTGCTATGTGGTAGCTAAGGTACTCTGGATGGTTGCTATGGTGTTGCTATGCAGTTGCTAGGGTACTTGGGGTGGTTGCTAAAGCGGTTGCTAGGGTACTCCGGGTGGTTGCTAGGTTAGTTTGGATGGCTGCTAGAGTGTTGCTATGAAGATAGATAGATAGCAGTGCTGTCAAAGCTAACGCAAATTCATTTTCACTAATTAATTCACTAATTATAATAACTCTTTCCCCGCCAGCGTTTTTAAAAAAAGTTGCCAGCCACCGCCAGCATTTTTTATGATTTTCACCTAAATTTGACTGCCCTCAGAATATTTTCTGCTATGAATATAAGAACACATTATATATCAAAATAAAGAACCAAGCCTCTGCTCTTGTGCGCTCCTTATTTGGGAGTCACACTCATGGTCTTCACGGTCAAAAGTGACCGGACACCTAATCTAATATATTTTTATTTATTAATATTTTTTCTGTTGTATTTTGAGATCATTTTATGGTACTAATTAATATTTATGCAATAATTATGATCAATTTGTCCAATTGAAAATAGTACAACAATTGTTTTCAATTTTTTTCAAATAATTTTTCAATTTATGCAGTATTTCAGATTAAAATAGACACTATGCCTTTCAAATCCAATTTTCGAATGCAGATTGGCACCTCCTGGTGTGAGCAAAGAAAGAAAAACCTTGTAATTTCATGTTGTAACCACTAGGTGCTCTAGGACTCTATAGAGAGGCTTGTGAATTCCCTAGTTGTTTTTAGACATAATTGTTTACTTTTATTAGGTTGTGGGTATATTTAGGCATTCTCAAAGACTACTTTTTGTCAAGATTTATATTTTTTTGCATTATTATTATATGGGTTATTATATAGTTTTTTTTATTATTACTACAGTCAACTCTGAACACAGAAAGTATTTTGTTACACAACACATTAAAACTCTATAAAAATGTAACAAAAATTAACAGGAATGCTTTATCAGAGCCTATTCCTTCTGGGTCTGATCTGATTTCAACGTCTTATTTCACTCTTCTAACTCATTTTGGCTATATGGTTATAGCCATACCAATTCATTTGAGTGTGTATAATTGTGTATGTGTGTGTCTGTGTGTCTGTGAGTGTGTGTGTGTGTGTGTGTGTGTGAGTGGATGTATCTGTTTTACACTCTTGATGTTTTAGAGTATAACCCATTCCTTGCTGTCCACTTTTTAACTGCATTGTAGTTGAATTATTGATTTTATTTTACATAGTTGGCACACCAGGCACAGGCACATCGGTTCGTTGGGGTGTGTGTGTACAAGTGTGTGTGTGAGTGGATGTGTTGATTTTGCACTCTAGATGTTTTAGAGTTTCACCCCTTCATTGCTGTGCAATTTTTTTCTGCATTGTCGGGGATTTGTAGATTGTACACGCAAAAAAAATTCTGTATTTAATTTTTTTTTCCCATTTCCCATTCATTTCCTATGGTCGGTCATTTGTGACCGAAAACCATGAGTGTAACTATTTTTTTTACAACCACTTAGCTTTTTCGAATCATGCCCTAATTGTTTTTGTGCGTTCACATACCAAGTGCCATAAAAGTCACAGAGTGTCTCTGGAAAAGCCACGTTTAAGTTAACTTCCATAATTATAATTAAGTGAAAATTATGTAGTAGTCATATCTTCATGTGTTCATGTTTTATCACCATTTGAATGCAGATAGGTTTCAGCAGAAATACATTTTGGACAAAAAACTGAGAAAAATGCATTTTTATCAAAGTTTCAAGCATAACACATTCTGTCATATTCTTTCACCTGTAAATAATGATATGAATAATTGAAATTGTATTCAATAAACAGAACAAACAGACACACACACACACATATTGTTAGAGATCTGTCGTGTGCGTCTTGTGTTCCCGCCTCCTGTTTCTATATATGGTTTGTTTCCTGTTCTCGTTTCATGTCGTTATTACTTAATTCCGTTCCAGGTGTGTGTGATTTGTGTTAATTACCATGTGTATATAAGTCCTGTCTTTTGTCTTCCATTTCGTCTGGTCTACTTGTTATTCCCGGTGTGTCTACCTTGCCCTGTGTTACCCTTGATGTCGTCATTAAAGACTATTATTTTGAAGTATCTCCTCGTCTGCGTGTTCCTCGTCTCTCCCTGCTGTGTGCACCGTGACACATATAGGCTACATATATACATATGCATACATATACTGTACACGCACGCGCACACACACACACACATACATATATATATATATATTAGGGCTGTCAATCGATTACATTTTTTTTTAATCGTGATTAATCGCATGATTGCCATGAGTTAACTCGCGATTAATCACACATTTTTATTTGTTCTAAATGTACCTTAAATCAATACTTTTCAAATTTTTAATACTCTACTCAACATGGGCATGGACAAATATGGATGCTTTATGCAAATGTACACTATATTTCCAAAAGTATTGGGTCGCCCCCTTCTAATGAACAGGTTTGACTACTTTAGTAATTTCTATGAGTACAAATCTTAATGTTTAAGCATATAATGATATTCTAGGAAATTGTGTGCTTCTAATATTATAGCAACAGTTTGGACTCTTTTCTATTCTAACATGACAATGTCTCTGTGTATAAGACAAGGTTCAAAAAGAACACGATTGATTGAGTCAGTGTGGAAGAACTTGACTGGTCTGCATAAAACCAAGTCCTAATCCCAGTTTAACACCTCTGGTGTGACTGTAAATGCAGACCTTGAGCCAAAAACTCATCACCAAACACCAATGACTTGTACATATGGGTTCAGTCATTTTAGACACTTCCAAAACTGTTGCAACATAGATGGAAATACAATTTTTAAATACATGAATTATGTTCCCATTGTTGCTGCCACAGATTTGGAAGTGCATTTTTCTGTTCTAAAGAAGGGGGTGTCCCAATACTTTTGACAATATAGTGTATGTACAAGTCATTTTGCACACAGGGCAGCTCTTCCTCTGAAAATGCAAAATGTACATTTATTATTTATTATTACATTTGTTTCCCTCTCTGTGCCCACATACTGTATTTTGATTAAGCTAAATTCTCAATAAAACTGGTATATTTGACTGTTTCTGTTGTCAGACAACGGAATGAATATGAAATAGTGACTGAAACGCAACCCATTAAGACTAGAGTACATAACCAGCTCTCCCTTCCAAGATGTTAATCTGCACAAAAAAAATCATGATAATCGCACCGTCGTCTGATGAAATCAAAAACACATAAGATAAAGACAATAGCTGTGCTGTGATTTCGGCTATACTTGCATGTAAAATTAGAGAAGCAACATAATATCTGTGTTTAACTGAATTAAAGCGCTGCTCCTCTCTCTGCCGCGCGCTGAGCAGACGCAGAGAGAGAGAGAGAGAGAGAGAGGTGTGAGCGCGCTGAACAGAGCAGACGCAGAGAGAGAGAGAGAGAGAGGTGTGTGTGCGCGCTGAACAGAGCAGACGCAGAGAGAGAGAGAGAGAGAGAGGTGTGTGTGCACGCTGAACAGAGTAGACGCAGAGAGAGAGAGAGAGAGGTGTGAGCGCGCGCTGAACAGAGCAGACGCAGAGAGAGAGAGAGAGAGAGGTGTGTGTGCGCGCTGAACAGAGTAGACGCAGAGAGAGAGAGAGAGAGAGAGAGAGGTGTGTGTGCGCGCTGAACAGAGCAGACGCAGAGAGAGAGAGAGAGAGAGAGAGGTGTGTGTGCGCGCTGAACAGAGCAGACGCAGAGAGAGAGAGAGAGAGAGGTGTGTGCGCGCTAGGAGAGCAAGACCTCGCACTCGCGCGGCAGTACCGGTGATTCTCAGAAACTAGGTTTGGGTGCTTTTTTGAAGGGAAAAAGGTCGCTAAAGGGGTCTGCAATGTTGCTAAGTTGTCAACACAGCATCTCCATTTCTCCAACTACGGGTTGGGCCACGGGTCAAACCGGAAATACGCGCTGCGTTAATCGCGCGTTAAAAAAATTAGTGCCGTTAAAATGAATTTGCGTTAACGCGTTATTAACGTGTTAACTTTGACAGCACTAATATATATATATAGATCGCGCCCACACACACACCCCTATTCAGATTGACGGGTTATCGGTTACAACTAGAGATGTTTCTATCACACTTCTATCCAAATATATCCCTTTTGATCTGTTTTCATTGGAGGTCTATGGGGTGGTTGCTAGGGTGTGGCTATGACGATCATAGGTCATTACTTATTGGTTACTTAAATGACACTTCACTATGAATATATAACTGATCAAATTGAATGCCTTGTGGCTTGATTTTAGTGTTCTGTTTTTTTTTTTGTGATTGACTTTGTACCTTCAAAAAAATATTTGTACAATTATTCTTTAAAAAGTTTCCTGTTAACCTGCACCCCCCATATTGGGAATCACAGCTGAAAATGACTAACTAACTTAAAATGGTAACAGCTCCTGACTTCAGTGTGCCACACACACAATTGTGGTGTCTTTGGAAAGAAGACCCTCTGGCCTTTACTATCCATCATCCAGAGTTGATGATGCTCAAAAATATAAAAAGTTATAGACACTGAAGTGCCTTGATAAAAATTGTACCACACTGAATTTTTTCTTTATTTCATATAACAATACATGAAATCAGTCCTGGAGCAATCCAGAAAAGTAATGGGTTGAAAGTCACATGTCTCATGAGTTTATATTTCAAATCTGAAGAAGATACCATGAAAAATGAGATTCCTGCAGACATTTTTCTAGTCCCCCCCCCCCGTTTGAGGAAAAATATGTACCAAATTATTGAAGAGTTCTACTACACACTATTTAGTCTTTATACATGCCACTGCAGTTTTTCAATTATAAAACAGTAGACAGAATCTTAGAAATCGTGTAAGTGATTTATTTGAGCACTAGAAAAATACAATAAGAATAATTTTTGAGTGATGAAAAAAAAACAATAATAATAATAAAAAAATAACTTAAGTACATACTGATTTCCTGACAAACAGATGCTCTCCTGCTCATACATTAGTAATCACTTGCTGACGATCATTCATACAGATGCTAATCATACTGATGGCCGCCCAATATAGTCAATATTCACATTATAATGGCCTTTTATATAGACTGCATTCACACTGATATCTGTGAACAGTCAGTAATTACATGCTGCTTATCAGCCATAGAGATGTTAATCATACAGATACAGGCACATTCTCCACAAAACACGCAAACATATATGAAAACTGCTGAAGAAGAAAAAAAAGAAATGTTTATTTGTGCTAAAAAGATTGCTAAATTACGCCCCCATCAGATGACAGGTGCGTCACAGCGTGCGTCATGCGCCGTCGCGAGGGAGCGCCAGAATTCAAATAAACAATCTTCCGTGTATCTTTTACTTTTTTTTTTTTGGATGATTTCATTCTGTTTGGGACATTGTCTGCTACAAAATCGTGCTGTTTTTTTACCACCAAGACGCTGTTTTTGAGCGTAATTTGTTCCATAACGGACACAAACAATAACTCTCCCTCAAGAGATGAGACGTAAACAAAGGATTAACGATCTAAATTACAACGTTGTTGTTTCTTTGGACTAAAATTGCTCGATGGAATGTTGTTCACTGGACCCTTATCTTTCAAACTAAACCAGGATTTACAGCAGTGGATACATTTGAGAGTCGTTATCAGGATGAATATGGTATGTACTGCGGGGTTTTTTATACATGTTTTGATGTGTACTGCTTACACAAATTTAGCAAATACATTCCTTATAAGCTTTCTATCGAAAAACAGCGATCTGTCGTCGATGCTAGAGGCTTAGACCTTCAAAATGATATATAGTTTGTCAAGATTCATTTTGTCCTGTTTTACTTTATCTGTTTGAAAACAATGACGTGTGCAAACAAAGAGCTTTCAGTGCGCTGGCGTCCTGGTGCGGGTTAACAGGTTAAAATAAACATAAATTTTTAATAAAACATGATGTGAGCTTGAAGGGAACAAAAATGTACCCATTAAGCACAGCCAGACTTTTTGAATTTAATGATGTATATCTTAATTGAAATGCTTTTGTCATTTAAAATTAAAATAAAATTAGAATATTTTTGTGTGAGAGATTAATATTTTATTTTAACATAACTTTTTGTATTGAAACCAATATCTTGTGCACTAAAAATGTCTCAATGTAGATTTTGGTGAGCTTAATAGGTACGTTTACCCTACATTCAGACACTCAGAAAAACACACACGCACACAAACGCCAGCTCTCTCAGAACAGGAGACAAATAGACGAGCCAGTACAAATGTTTTCAGTTTCTTGAAATCATTTCTGAATATTCAGGTTCTTCCTCTTAGTCTTTCTTCACCTGTTTATCATGGTTTCTCAAAAGTATTAATAGGAGTTACAGTGTAGAGTATATTTGAATTATGTCGCTGTCTTCATATAACATAGTTATACCAGTTTTAACATGCCCCATCTGGACAACTGGGATTTAAACATACTATGTCTAGTGTCTTCTGCATTAAAGAACTAATTTAATCATCTAAACAGATTGGAGATTAAAAACAATAGTAGCTTTGCCTTGTTTTAAGTAAACACAAAAAAAATTATGAAAAATTTACTTTTTGTCACGCCACTGTGTTTATGAAGACGAATGAACACGAAGATGAAGGTTAACAGTCTTTAATAAATCCAAACACAGGCATAATCTGCACAAGGAAACGCACGTAACAATAGACAAGACCAGACAAACTAGGACAGAACAGATAGGGACTTAAATACACAGGCTGTCACGAATCCAGTCTATGAACTTCTGTTCACTCACCACTAGAGGTCACCCGCTCACCACATGGACTCTTGCACTACACTAACTGTTGCACTTCACCTCGGACTACAGTTCCCATCATCCATTGCACTGATCAATGCACCCACATACCATCACAGACGTTTGCTTTTGCTTCTGTCACTAATGAAAGTCTGGATGGTCCCTTTGGTTTTTGGGACTGAGAACTCGAAATCCATTTTTCTCGGAAACAAGTTTAAATGTGGACTCATCTGAGTAGAGCACTCATTTCCACTGTCTTTTTGACTATCTGAGATGAGCTCTGGCCCAGAGAACCCAGCGGCATCACTGCATAGAATTGATGTATAGCTTTCTCCTAGAGTAACAGATATTCAAGTTGCATCTCTTGATACAGCAGCAGACAGTGGTAAATGACAGTAGTTTTCTGAAGTACTCCTGAGCCCATGTGGCTATATTTAAAGGGTTACTCCACCCCAAAATGAAAATTTTGTCATTATCACTTACCCCCATATCGTTTCAAACCCGTAAAAGCTTCGTTCATCTTCGAAACACAATTTAAGATATTTTGGATGAAAACTGGGAGGGTTGTGACTGTCCCATTGACTGTCAAGTAAATAACACTGTCAAGGCCCAGAAAAATATGAAAGACATCATCAAAATAATCTGCCATCAGTGGTTCAATCAGAATTTTATGAAGCGAAGAAAATACTTTTTGTACACAAAGAAAACAAAAATAATGACTTCAACAATTTGTCTCCTCCGTAGCGCCATTTTGGAGAGTATCCACTGAACGCAAACAGCGTATGCTGTTCTGTGTCAGCTGCACCACGCGGATATGTTTTCTACGTTTAATTACGCTTTGATTTGAACGAAAACAGCGTATCAATAAATTAGAATGTCGTGAAAAAGTTCATTTTTTCTTGTAACTTATTTCAAAAAGTGAAACTTTTATATATTTTAGATTCATTACATGTAAAGTAAAACATTTCAAAAGTTTTTTTTGTTTTAATTTGGATGATTAGAGCTTACAGCTCATGGAAGTCAAAAATCAGTATCTCAAAATATTAGAATATTTACATTTGAGTTTCAATTAATGACCATCCCTACAGTATAAATTCTGGGTATCTCTTGTTCTTTGAAACCACAATAATGGGGAAGACTGCTGACTTGGCAATGATCCAGAAGACGAACATTGACACCCTCCACAAAGAGGGTAAGCCACAGAAGTTCATTACTGAAAGGTGTGGCTGTTTACAGAGTGCTGTATCAAAGCATATTAAAAGCAAAGTTGACTGGAAGGAAGAATTTGGGTAGGAAAAGGTGCACAAACAACAGGGATGACCGCAAGCTTGAGAATACAGTCAAGCAAAGCTGATTCAAACACTTGTGAGAGCTTCACAAGGAGTGGACTGAAGCTGGAGTCAGTGCATCAAGAGTCACCACGCTCAGACGTCTTCAGGAAAAGGGCTACCAAACCACTTCTGAACCAGAGACAACGTCAGAAGCATCTTACCTGGGCTGTGGAGAAAAAGAACTGGACTGTTGCTCAGTGGTCCAAAGTCCTCTTTTCAGATGAAAGTAAATTTTGCATTTCATTTGGAAACCAAGGTCCCAGAGTCTGGAGGAAGAGTGGAGAGGCACAGAATCCATGTTGCTTGAAGTCCAGTGTGAAGTTTCCACAGTCAGGGATGATTTGGGCTGCCATGTCATCTGCTGGTGTTGGTCCACTGTGTTTTCTGAAGTCCACAGTCAACGCAGCCATCTACCAGGAAATTTTAGAGCACTTCATGCTTTCTTCTGCTGGTAAGCTTTATGGAGATGCTGATTTCATTTTCCAGCAGGACTTGGCACCTGCCCGCACTGCCAAAGGTACCAAAAGCTGGTTCAATGACCATGGTGTTACTGTGCTTGATTGGCCAGCAAACTCGCCTGACCTGAATCCCATAGAGAATCTATGGGGTATTGTCAAGAGGAAGATGAGAGACACCAGACCCAACAATGCAGATGAGCTGAAGGCCACTGTCAAAGAAACCTGGGCTTCCATACCACCTCAGCAGTGCCACAAACTGATCACCTCCATGCCAACGCCGAATTGAGGCAGTAATTAAAGCAAAAGGAGCCCCTACCAAGTATTGAGTACATATACAGTAAATGAACAGGCCAACAATTCACTAAAAATGATTTTTTTTATTGGTCTTATGAAGTATTCTAATTTGTTGAGATAGTGAATTGGTGAATTTTTGTTAAATGTGAGCCTAAATCATCACAATTAAAAGAACCAAAGACTTAAACTACTTCAGTCTGTGTGCACTAAATTTATTTAATACACGAGTTTCACAATTTGAGTTGAATTACTGAAATAAATTAACTTTTCCACGACATTCTAATTTATTGAGATGCACCTGTATGCTGTTTGTGTTCAGTGGATACTCTCCAAAATGGCACAACCATATCACCCTGCAGCCAAATACTGTTTGCCCACTGAAGCTAAGCAGGGTTGAGCCTGACGGTTTATTATGCAATGCCATCTGAGGGCTCAAAGGTCAAGCACATTCAACTGAGGTTTCCTGTCTTGCCTGACATGTACTGTGATTTCTCTGGATTCCCTGAATCTTTTCACAATATTATGTATGGTACTTGGTGAAAGACCTAAATTCTTTGCAATTTTGCATTGCGAAATGCGATTTTTTTTTTCTTCTCCTTTTCTACCCAAACATGATACCTTGACCTATTACCAATTCACCTGCTTACTGTGAACTTTCAAAACAGTTTAAAGTGGACATTCTATAACCTTTACTCCTTTATTTTGCCTTTGTCCCAACTTTTTTGGAGTGTGTTGCAGCCGTCAAAAAACAAAAAAAATTCATATTTACAAAATACATTCATGCAGGCACCCATTAACAATACTGCTTACTTCTAACAAACATAAATTTATTGGTGTTTGATGTGTCTTGCAATATTGATGACTTGTTTAAGATGACTTGTTATTTATAGCCTACATTTTTAGGTGAACAATTTGTTCATGGATGCCTATATAGTTCTGATGTAACTCAAAGACAGTCTTTTAATAAACAGTTAACTGCTTCCAAGTTTCAAAATTGAAAGAGGATTTTGAAATGGAAAAAAGAGAAATAGCCTACCTGTGCTCACCAGAGAATGCTAAAACCTACATATAAACTAATACAAAATAAAGTCAAGCTTCAGAACCTCAAATCCTCAAAAAAATAGCATGTTTGACATGCTTTAATTAAATTTTAAAACAATATAGATTATGGATTAATTTAATTCTTTAAACAGTCCAAATAAATTTAATAAATTATGGTGGGAGCCATTCGTTCAAGTAAAACTCTGGAAAAGCCACGTTTAAGTTAACTTCCATAATTATAATTAAGTGAAAATTATGTAGTAGTCATTAACCTTACCTGAACGAGTAAATACTTAAATATAGAGGTAAAATTGCCGGAGCTTGTGTTGCCTGCAGCCTTGACAGAGACTTTTTGAAATAGCTTTTCCACTGAAGAAAAACCTCATTCTATCCACACTCACATTTCAAGAATGTTGAAAGGCAGAACAAAGTCATTTCGGACTACATTAACCTCAGATAATGAAGCGAAGAATAAGGGAGCAGTCCATGTGTAGACATGATAGTAAAAATATAGCATCAAATTTATGCTGAAATCTTTATTGTACAGCAGCTATTTTCTCAATTAGCATATTTATTAAATCAGCCAAGGCTTATGCAAACGTGTATTTAGATTGAAGTAGATGACTATGGGCTGCACATGTGAGTTCTAAATGTGCCTCAATTCTATGAGTGTTTATATATTTTACTATATATTATATTGTGCTTGCTGAATGTTTACGGTTGCATTTAATGGGTATTATAGAAACTGATTTAAACCAGGTTTCCAGAGCACACGCATGATTACAATGTGACAATCAAGCATAAACTATAATATAATAAAAGCAATAATATCATTCATTCACTGCCCCAGATTGGTTAAGTGGATTTGACGTCATTTAATTGAGGTCCATTATCCACAGATCATTCATCTAAAATGACCATTCCAGCCCAATTTTAATTAATTAGCTTTTCTTTAAACCCCCTGCATTTCCTTCATGAACCCCAGTTTGGGAAACCTTGACGTAATGTAAAGTTTAATGCACTTCATGATGTTAATAACAAGGAATGGAATATATTTTATTTCTCTTTTTATTTTTTATATCAATATGGTACAAGATTATCCTATTTAAATCAATATGATAAATGAGTCAAAAGTCATCAAAAAGTTGTCTGATTATATTTCCTAAAATGTGTAATGTAATGGATTACATTACTAAGCACAATTTGTGTCACGTAATCAGTAATGAGCTACAATTTGTAAGTAATCTACCCAGCACCGATGATATGTTAGGTTGAGGTCAGGTTCTAAATTCACACTAATAAATTGTACTACTAAAATCATTCTTTCATAATCTTGTACTAAATAATTTAAACACCACAAGAATGTTTGTCTATCCATCCATCCATCTTTCTATCTATCTATCTATCCATCCATCTATCTATCTATCCATCCATCCATCTATCCATCTATCTTTCTATCTATCTATATATCCATCTATCTATCTATCCATCCATCCATCCATCCATCTTTCTATCCATCCATCTATCCATCCATCCATCTATCCATCTATCCATCCATCCATCTATCCATCCATCTATCCATCTATCTATCTATCATCTATCTATCTATTTATCATCTGACTCTATCTATCTATATATCTATCTATCTATCTATCATCTATCCATCTATCTATCCATCCATCTATCTATCCATCCATCTATCTATCTATCTATCATCTATCTATCTATCTATTTATCATCTGACTCTATCTATCTATCTATCCATCTATCATCTATCTATCTATCTAGATAGATAGATAGATAAAATTATATATATATCCTATTAGTGTGCCGGTGTTCCGCCGACGGTACACTGCCCCAGCAGGGGGTAAAGTTCGTCAGACACAAAAACAACAACAAAAAAAATCTGAACATGTCATATATCTCTGGAAAGCTGAGATTCTTCTGATTCGAACGATGTAAGGCATTTTAAGATACAATCAACACAGCAGGTACAGCCAGTGTCTTTGTCAGACCACCAACAACCAAATAAACCATAACAAACATGAAATAACTCACATATGAAGCCTCCTGATCCATAAAATTCCAACAAAAAGGGTGTTGTTACACTGCAAAGGGTCCAGAGATCCAATTCAGTTCAATATTTAGTCCATAACACATGTATATGTTGATAAACATCCACGGAATGTAGTAGTATCATTTCACATTAGCCGACGGAGCTATCCACTCTTCTGTGTTTTCCGTCTATTCTCATACAAACAAAAGGAATTATTTGATGTCAAAATGGCCGCTGAGATCTGACCTTTTGACTGACACCTCATTTGAACCAATAGCTGCATCTTAGAGGGGTCACCATACAGCGAAAGCGAATGAGCGTCCGGCTTTGAAAATGACGCGGCTCTTGTTTGACCGACAGTAGATCGAACCAATTGCATTATAGTCTGCAATTTGCATTATAGTCTGTCGTTTCTGATAGCCAATGAGCTTCTAAACAGACTGATATGATGCTTTAGGGGGTCGGTCCAGGCTATCATGCTCAAATCTTGCTGCGCAGAAGAATAAGCTGAGATGCGCGCTGGCGCACGGAGACGCGCACATTGATAGCACACGGCTAAGAGACGGTGAGAAGCGAAAAATGACAAAAACACACTTTTTACACTAAGACGATGGTTAAAGTTGTTGAATAATGTGCTCGGCGTGACAGAGATGACATTTTAGACGAAGATAGCGATGTTTGAGGACATTTTTGACGAAGAGAGCCATTGAAGCGGAGCCATTGTTTCAGCCATGAAGCGTGGAGCGAAAACAATTCCATGCAACACTGTCAACAAGTAAGTGTTTTATTATATAATATAATTATATTTATATATATTATACATATTTATGTGTCTTATACATATTTTACAGTATATATGTGTATGTGTTTTGATGCGTCCCTGGTCACTTATGTCCTGCGTGTGCGCGCTTGTTTTTATATACCGGTGGGGATTTAAACCTGAATACACACAGACTCATGGAGATTTATGTCACGGTGGGAACCAAAATTGAGGTCCCCATGGGTAAACAAGCTTATAAATCACACAGAATTAAGTTTTTTTTGAAAATCTAAAAATGCAATATGTCTCCTGTGAGGCTAAGTTTAGGTGTTGGGTTGGTGTAGGGCGATAGAATATACGGTCTGTACAGTAGAAAAACCATTATGTCTATGGAAGTCCCCACAAGGATAGTGAAACAAGTGTGTGTGTGTGTGTGTGTGTGTGTGTGTGTGTGTGTGTGTTTGTTTTGCTATACTTGTGAGGACCAATTATTGAGAAGACACCTGTTCTGTGAGGACATTTCTTGTTGTGAGGACATTTTGGGTGGTCCTCACAAAAATAATGCTTAAATGGCCTCCTAAGAACCAATACATCATGCTGTGTAAGTTTCAGCAAAAGTCCTCATAGCAATAGTAATGTTGGAAATCGGTGTGATTGCGCGCTCCCCCTACAGTACACACTCGTGTACTGCGCCCTCCGTATCGGGAGGAGGAGCCTGAGCGAGCGTGATTTTTCTGATTGGATGTATCCTGCCTAGCTGCTGGGGAATTTTTCTGATTGGATGTATCCTGCCTAGCTGCTGGGGAATTTTTCTGATTGGATGGGATGGTTTCCACGTGGGGCTGAATATTATATATTATAAATATATTATATTTAAAAATATTTAACGCCAGTAATCTTGTTAACTTTTATGAGGACGCGATGCGCTGAATGTTTAGTTACTGTAAGATTGAATGTAACCTTTACAAACTAAACATCATTAAAAACAGCTAAGACTCAAGCTTAAATTGTTGACCTCTGAGTGACCGTAATTTGTGTCAGAAGTTATGAAAAACGGAATCCATACCTTTCGTTTGAAATATGAGCATCAGCTGCATTTGTCCAGAGAAAATCTCCTGTGATCGTCATGAAAACACTTGACAAAACAACATCCCTTAGGGCTTTTAGTTCAAAAGCGTGCACATCTGGAGTTAGGCCTATTAATTGTAATGATTTCATTTTCCCGGTGACTCAAACAACGAATAAATTATATAGAGAAATCGAGCAAAGAACACACTAAGCTTTTTGAAACTCAGAATCAGTTAACCATCGCGTCGCAAAATGATTCGCTGTTTCGAAGCACTCCAATCGGATCGCGTTTCGCGAGTCATTTGAATCAGAACGGGACTTCAAAGCTCGTTTTGCGAGTCATTTGAATCAGAACGGGACTTCAAAGCTCGTTTTGCGAGTCATTTGAATCAGAACGGGACTTCAAAGCTCGTTTCGCGAGTCATTTGAATCAGAACGGGACTTCAAAGCTCGTTTTGCGAGTCATTTGAATCAGAACGGGACTTCAAAGCTCGTTTTGCGAGTCATTTGAATCAGAACGGGACTTCAAAGCTCGTTTCGCGAGTCATTTGAATCAGAACGGGACTTCAAAGCTCGTTTCGCGAGTCCCCACCGGAGATTACAAAAATAATTCAGCAGAGGCATGATTATATTAGATAATATTAGAAGTGTGACACAATATAAGGGCACTTATGGTCAAATAGAACAAACATCTGAAGTGAGACAATAAACTGCCAAGTATTGCTTTCAAATGAGACCATATGCTTTTAGTGCAAAGGCTTCATTAACTGTGCCTGTTTTAGTTTGGGAATGCCATTTCATTTCATTTGGATAAGAAGGAGTGGTGGCAATGCTTGCATTCTCATGATGGGTATCAAAGGAAGTATTGGTACTAGTATCTTACATTTTTACGATACTCCGCCCTAGTAAGCAGATATTTTTAGCATGTGTTATGTTTCATGGTTGCATAAATTTCATCTGGTTCTGACTCCATTTCCTCTGCTCATTCCAGTTGCTAAGTTTTACTAACCTCTCGTCATTCCAGACCCTGCTATTTTTCACCTGCCTACCAGTTGTTATCAGCGTTTTTTCCCACACAAGCCCATCACCGATAGTCTCCAGCCCACTGACCTGCTCCCTCCAGTATTGACCTGTCTGTGTTCATGACCTCTTGCTTGTTTTTGTTCATCTTTACCTTCAATACAGCTTTTGTGGGTGTATTCAACTGCTTTCCCAACTCTAGTTTTTAATCTTTGACCAAGTAAGGATCGTCTTTGTCCCTCAACCTCTTTGTTGTGAGTCTGCATTCTGTTCTAGTTACCTTAACTCTCACACAAGGCTTTAATGAGCACTATAGCCTTTACAGTGGCCCCACAAATTATTTGGACAGTTAAACAGTATCAATAAACTTCCATGAGGTTTATAAGTTTTTTTTTTGTTTGTTTTTTCATAAAATGCTGGATAAACTGGTATTTGCTCTTTCGAAAAACCACATTTAACACAACTCTAAACAACCATATTCAGATAAATGCTAAGATAAATAAATCAGTTTGTCACTTGAGAAAGCATGAACCTACCCCTCTAAAAGGCAACAAAAAAGTATTTTGACAAGTACAGATTGTCAAAGTTAATGAACTTACTCTGTGTTTACTCTGCTAGGGGCATCTGTGTGAACTCCACAATTCTGGATATTCCAGAATTGAAGGACATTTTCTGTCCCACCCATAAAATTTCAAATAATCCATATGCAAAATACTAAAGCATGCACTTATTGTGTAAATTATATTTGTCCTGAGACAAAATACTGTTGTAGAAAAAGTGGTTTCAAAATATTATTTGAAATATCAAATAGGTCTCAAGCACCCCCTAAAATGACAACTTTCTCTTGTCCCACCTTCTTGATGACCAACTTACATGTCAAATATAATAGTTTAAATACGTTCTGAATGTACTTTTTTTTTTTGGTTTGATATTGGTGATGTATATATCATGTAATTGTCAAAATAGTTTGTTTTATCATCAACAAGTTTTAAATAATAAGAACTATGCACTGAAGTTGTGTCCCTTTAGCATGTATTTGCTGTTACTTGCAACCATTACTACAGGGTTGCACTAAAGTAAATGGGTTACAAAAGGGACAATCTATTATCTATGATCTATATTTTCACTAGGTTAACATTTTTACAAAATGTAAATTGATTTATAGAGTTCATGCACACCACTGAGTGCTGATGAAAAGCATAGGTGCTACATTGCCAGGCTTAATGCTGATGAACAGAGGAGACAGCAGTACAGTAGAAAACTAGAGAGAGATGTGGAGGAAAGAAATCGGGAAGAAAAAAGGTCTAAAAGACTGCAGTGTGAGAGTGCAGTGTGCCCAGAGAGAAAAGTGAAAAGAGGCTCAAAAGAGGAAAAAAGATGATGGATTAAACACTCCTCCAGTCAGGCTTGATCCTCCAGTGAGTTCTCAATGTCATTTTCAGCCTTATTTATATAGCACATTTAAAACTACCAAGGTTGACTAAATTACTTCACAAGATAAAAGTACAACAATAAAACCATAATTAAAATACATAGTATATCATATGTTATAAAACGATAATAAAAGCTGGTGGGAAAAAATGTCCTTAACTCAAAAGAAAAGCCAAAGGAAAGAGATGTTTTAAAGTGTTAGAGAGTGGGGGCAGTTCTAATATGAATGGCAAGCTAAGGCTTGGTCGCCTCTGGTTAAGAGCCTGGTTTTAAGCAGATTGGCCGATCTCAGCATTCTAGCTGGAGTGTGAACGTGAAGAAACTCAGCCAGGTAATATGGTGCCAATCCATGAAGAGATTTAGAAGTTAACAGTAAGATTTTAAAATCAAACCTGTAATGAAACCTGTAGGGTTAGGGTTAGGCCATGAGTATTTGGGCTGGAAGTCCCAAGGTCAAAATGGAAGACACATCCTAGGGTAGTTGAGAATGATCAAGCCAAGATCCTGTGGGACTTCAAGATCCAGACTGACAAACTGGTGATGGCTAACCAACCAGAAATTGTGTTGATCAACAAACAGCAGAACATGGTAGTAGTGATAGAAGTAATATATATATATATATATATATATATATATAGATAGATATATATATAGATAGATATACATATATACATATACATAAATACATACAGTATCTTACAAAAGTGAGTACACCCCTTACATTTCAGCAAAAAAAATTGTATAAATTGATGCTACCACCACCATGCTTGACTGTAGGCAAGACACACTTTTCTTGGTACTCCTCACCAGGGCATCACCACACATGCTGAACACCATCTGAGCCAAACAAGTTTACCTTAGTCTCATCAGACCACTGGACATGGTTCCAGTAATTCATGCTCTTGGCCAGGTCGTCTTCAGCAAACTGTTTGCAGGCTTTTTTGTGAGCCAGCTTCTGAAGAGGCTTCCTTCTGGAACGACGGTCATGCAAACTGACTTGTTGCAGTGTGTGGTGTATGGTCTGAGCACTGTCAAGCTGACCTTTCACTTCTGCGACCTCTAAAGCAATGCTGGCAGCACTCATGCATCTGTTTTTTGAAGCCAGCTTCTGCACCTGACCCACAGCACAAGGACTCAACTTCTTTCCCCGTCTTGGAAAACCTCTGTATGACACTGGCCACTGTACTGTAACTCAGTTCCAGGCTGTTACTGAACTTCTTATAGCCTAGGCCATCTTTGTGGAGAGCAACAATTCTAATTCTCAGATCCTCAGAGAGTTCTTTGCTATGAGGTGCCATGTTGAACCTCCAGTGGTCAGTATGAGAGAATTGTACTCAAAGCACCAAATTTTAACTGCTCTGAAACAAGATACACAAATTTGTATAGTCCTGTCAAGCAGACAAAAACGTGAACTTGATGAATAGGACATGTGGCTTTGCATGGTTAAACGACGTATTCATGGGTTCCAAAGACACTATGCTCACCACCATATTTGTGTCCGATGTGACAACGTGCACAGCACATCTCTATGAGATTTAATAGATAATATTAATATATTGAAATAATAAATTAACATTTACTACCATTTCCCACACTGATCCCTGGATGTGATTGTATTTTTAGGACAGCAAGTGTAACAGTTAGACCGTAATGTCCTGATTACTTGTACATTTAAAACTGACATCAGCTCAAAGCACTTTTTAGTCAATGATAGCGAAAGTAGCTGCTCGATGAAGGCTTTAAGAGCTTGAAGAATCCTCTCCCGGCTGGTTGCTCCTTCCCTTCTCTGCCCGTGTTTTGATTTCAGCAAGTCAGTTTTGGTAAATGCAAACAACGTGATTACTGATCATGAGCCCAACATCCAGCAAGCCAAGAAAACATGCAATCTACCTGAGGGAAGACGTCTTTCACTTCTAGTGTATTCTTAATCCTGGATTTCATTATTGAAGCACAAATCCAGGCACAAAAAGCAGCCCACACCAAGTTCTCTTTAATTAAAAATATGCATTTTCATTTATTCATGGCTACATGGCTGCAATAACATTTAGGTTTAAAATTTTGCCATTGTAAAAAAATGCTTTACTGACTGATGATTCAGACTTTCAGTTGTTATGCTCTCAAAATGTCTTAAATTATTACACCACTTGTGCAGCCAGTACATTCACAAAGGTAATTTACTCAGGACATTTTTTTTTTCTTTTTATGACAAATTCAATAATATGATAAACCAGACTATAAGTGTTTAATATGATAAAACCTTTGAGAACCTTGTGATTATTTTTATACACCTGTAAATATATATATATATATATGTACACTTAACTGCAGACACAAATGACATATGTGGTACAATACAAATATTTTAGCGTCCTTTATTCTCCTATAAAGAATCACAGTGGTCTCTTATCATCTTTTCTGACCGTACGTTAGCTGCCAGTGGTGCCTTCTGATTGAAGCCAATTTATTCCGCTGATCTAACCTCTGGGATCGAATAAAATTGTAGTTTGTGGTTTTTCTGATGACTCTTGTTACAGCACAACATATCCCGGGCATATTAAAACCTTTTGAACCTTCTGGGAGTGTTTCGTTGATCTTACTCTGGTAGTTGTGGTTGCTGTGACTGACAGCTCACGCAGTTGTGATTTGGACACAAAAGTGATGTTGATAAAACACAGTGACGTCACATGAAACCTATGTATAGCTGTTATCACTTAGGGTGTACTCAGTTTTGTTGCCAGCTTTTTTGACAATAATGGCTGTATGTGGAGTTATTTTTAGAGGACAGTAAATCTTTGCTGCTATACCAGCTGCACATTGACTTCTCTAAAATATATGCAAGTATCATTTCTACAGTATTGTCCCTTGAAAATATATACTAAATTGATTGCCGAAGTGTGAGGGGTGTACTCACTTTTTTTTGAGATACCGTATATATATATATATATATATATATATATATATATATATATATACTAATTATTAATAAGCATTAATTAGGAGTTTATTGAGGACAAAGTAATAGTTAATATTTAATTAATAGTGAGAACTGGACCTTACAATGACCCTTTATGACCCTTTATTTCTTACTATGTGTGTTGTTGTCTCTGTGTATTGGAAAATTCTGTCACCAGAACAAATTCCTTATTATTTGTAAACATACTTGGTAATAATGCTCTTTCTGATTCTGAATCTCTTAAATATGATCTAAATTGAACTTATGTAAAAAATGATTTTGCACAAATAATGTAACATAATGCTATAAAATAGAATGTAAAACAATATTAATCCCAATTAAAAATAAATAGTGTGAAACAAAGTGTAAAGGTGTGTTGTGACAGTGCTGTCAGTGAATGTAGGCCCTGAGATCAGAGATCACTCTGGCCTGATCAGAGCTGGAGAGCGAGAGAGAGCGAGAGCGGGGGAGGGGAGGCTGAAGATGGTGATGAGGAGAGCGAGAGCGGGGGAGGGGTGAGCGCGAGAGAGCGGGGGAGGGGTGAGCGCGAGAGAGCGGGGGAGGGGAGGCTGAAGATGCAGTATTTTGAGTTCCTCCAACATGAAGAATTAAAGTTGTAGACTCTTGCCGCGGAGTTGAAAGCGTGATCGATTAGGAACATGACAGAGCTCCGAACATCACGACGCTTACAGAGACTGAGGGAGCATCACGATCAATGTGCTCGGAGATATGAAGAAACACTATTACTAACCCAGGTAAGACATATTTAACTTTACCTAAACTAGGATGAGTTGTTTTTATAGTCTGGCCTAGCCGTCAGGATCGTTCAGTGACTGTTTAGCATTAGTTTAATTATCATTAAGGGTTCATACATGTGCTTGAAGTAACTTACTTCGATTTGGCAACCATTTTGATTATCAATCAATTATTCTAGTCATTTTTTAAGCATAAGTACCTTCTGAAGTTCGATGCTTTATTGTGTTTTGATATTTTACACAGATTTGTTTGGTTCGACAAGGCATTGGAACACGTTACCTAGCTATAGCCAGTAAATCAGATATGAAAAATGTAAGCTATGAGCTGTTTTTGTTTCTCATACATAAGTACAGTACTGGTCAAAAGTTTTGGTACTGGTCAACATTACTATTTTTAAAGTTTTTTAAAGAAATCTCTTATTATGCTAATCAAGCCTGCATTAATTTGATCAAAAATACAAAACAAGACAGTAATATTGTGATGTATTATTACAATTAAAAATAATGGTTTTCTGTTTTAATATACTATATAATATATTTGATATAATATTTCTGTGATGTAAAGCTGAATTTTCTGAAGACTGCATTACTCCAGTCATCAGTGTCATATGATCCTTCAGAAATCATTCTAATATGTTGATTTATTATCAATGTTGGAAACAGATATGCTTCTTAATATTTTTTTCTCTTTACCTGTGATACTGTTCTCAGGACAAGTAAAAAAAGGGGGGGGGGGTGGATCCGATCAGCGTTTATTTAAAATACAAATAATTTTTAACAGTACTGTTCAAAGGTTTGGGGTCAGTGGTTCTTTAATTAATACTTTTATTCAGCAAGGATGTGTTAAATCAGGGGTGTCAGACTCAGTTCCTGGAGGGCCACAGCCTGCAGAGTTTAGCTCCAACCCTTGATATGTGTGTCGGAGCTGCGGCCCTCCAGGAACTGAGTCTGACACCCCTGTGTTAAATTGATAAACAGTAACAGGTAGTGTTGTCACGGTACCAAAATTTCAGTATTCGGTACCAATACCAGTGAAAATCCACGGTTCTCGGTACCAATTTCGGTACCAAAGCAAAACACAAAAATATGCTAATTAAAAATGTTTTATTAATAAAGTTAAACAAAAATAAACTGCACAAAAACCAATGCCATTTTTAATGCTTATTTAAAATTATTTCAAGTTTTTCCACAATTAATAAAAGTATGAAAAAAAGTAAACAAGTTCCACTCAAAAGTTTTTGTCATATATCTGCTGCCTCTGAAGAACATCTGTAAACTGTCTGTTTTAGGGTTTGCTGGTGTTTCATGATCTTCCTGCAGCTGTAAAAGGAAAATATAATATTAGTAAAGCAGTGGACTGAGTCTGACCAAATACAACATTAGATCATTGACTCCAGCTAAAATATAACATTTCAGTAAATAACAAACCTCAGCTTTTATAATAAATTTAGATAAGATTACATATATTTTAAGACAAGTGCATATCAAATAGATGGAAACTGTAGTATTAAAAACATTTTACAATAAGATTCCATTTTTTAGATAGCATGACCTATCAAATAAACAATAGTTATATATTGCAATTCTTCTTCTTAGGGTTAATTTCAAAATTTACAAATACATAAAATCAATCAATCAATCAATCAAAGTTCAATCTGTTAAAATTATTTAATGAACAATGATCATGTGTTTGTATTAAATAACATTCACAAACATTAATTAATGTTGTAAAAATATATTGTTCACTCACTGTAAGTTGATGTTAGATAATAACATTAATTCATTGTAAAGTCTATACTGGAGATAACATTTGACTGTACTTTCATTTAATACAAACTGTGTACATATTTAATTTTAAAGGGCTTTTAATAATAACAACAACTAGCAACTAGCAAAAAAAAACAAAAAAACAGGCCAGAACTGTTTCCTGACGGACTGATATGACATAAACACTGTTAACTGTTTGTACATTCTGTAACACGCATATTTTAGATTCACAATTCATTTAAAAGCCTCTGGTGTGTAACAATAGTAAATACCATCATGTCCTCCTGTTGTTTTTACCCTAATAAAAGTTATAGGCGCATTAAGTAGTTAATAAAGAAACTTCATTCTAATGCTCATTATATTAGCGTTAGCGCGCTTATGCTAAGGGTTAACTCCGCTATAACGGCAGTTTATTTTAATCCGACATTCAAATTCAAATATGGAATAATATTCATAACAGAATATCTAAATATTAAATAGAAACTTACCTGCTTGAACTCTTTCATTTGATCCGGGTGTCAGTCTTTAAAGTGTTGTTAGTTTGATGCATTTCCTCCGTTTGATGTCGCACGTCACAGTGCTTTTATGAAGAGAGCGCATCTGCAGCTTTCAGATCGCGCAGCAAGAACCGGGTTGACCCGGGTACTCGGTACCACCGGGACTTAAAGACGCCTGGTACCGTGACGTTTTCATTTTTTTAGTACCGACTTGGTACCGAAGTACCGGGTCTTTTGACAACACTAGTAACAGGCAAGACTTATATTGTTAAAAAAGATTTCTACTTTTTAATAAATGCTGTTCAAGTTTATGGAAAATTTATCGAAATTTACTGCCCCTTTGCAACCCTAGTTGTCAGTGCAGTATATTACAGACTGGTTGTTCACGCAGGCATCAAAGAAAGATAGAGGAAGAATGAGGGTGCGAGAGCGACATAGCCCAGGCCAGACAGAGAGAGCAGAAGGAGATAACCAGGTGATCATTTCAACTATGAGTTTCAAAGGTAATATGGTTGTCAGTGCAGTATATTACAGACTGGTTGTTCACGCAGGCATCAGAGAAAGATAGAGGAAGAAAGAGGGTGCGAGAGCGACATAGCCCAGGCCAGACAGAGAGAACAGAAGGAGATGACCAGGTGATCATTTCAACTATGAGTTTCAAAGGTAATATGGTTGTCAGTGCAGTATATTACAGACTGGTTGTTCACGCAGGCATCAGAGAAAGATAGAGGAAGAAAAGGGTGCGAGAGCGACATAGCCCAGGCCAGACAGAGAGAGCAGAAGGAGATGACCAGGTGATCATTTCAACTATGAGTTTCAAAGGTAATATGGTTGTCAGTGCAGTATATTACAGACTGGTTGTTCACGCAGGCATCAGAGAAAGATAGAGGAAGAAAGAGGGTGCGAGAGCGACATAGCCCAGGCCAGACAGAGAGAGCAGAAGGAGATGACCAGGTGATCATTTCAACTATGAGTTTCAAAGGTAATATGGTTGTCAGTGCAGTATATTACAGACTGGTTGTTCACGCAGGCATCAGAGAAAGATAGAGGAAGAAAAGGGTGCGAGAGCGACATAGCCCAGGCCAGACAGAGAGAGCAGAAGGAGATGACCAGGTGATCATTTCAACTATGAGTTTCAAAGGTAATATGGTTGTCAGTGCAGTATATTACAGACTGGTTGTTCACGCAGGCATCAGAGAAAGATAGAGGAAGAACGAGGGTGCGAGAGCGACATAGCCCAGGCCAGACAGAGAGAGCAGAAGGAGATGACCAGGTGATCATTTCAACTATGAGTTTCAAAGGTAATATGGTTGTCAGTGCAGTATATTACAGACTGGTTGTTCACGCAGGCATCAGAGAAAGATAGAGGAAGAAAGAGGGTGCGAGAGCGACATAGCCCAGGCCAGACAGAGAGAGCAGAAGGAGATGACCAGGTGATCATTTCAACTATGAGTTTCAAAGGTAATATGGTTGTCAGTGCAGTATATTACAGACTGGTTGTTCACGCAGGCATCAGAGAAAGATAGAGGAAGAAAGAGGGTGCGAGAGCACATAGAGGCCAGACAGAGAGAGCAGAAGGAGATGACCAGGTGATCATTTCAACTATGAGTTTCAAAGGTAATATGGTTGTCAGTGCAGTATATTACAGACTGGTTGTTCACGCAGGCATCAGAGAAAGATAGAGGAAGAAAAAGGGTGCGAGAGCGACATAGCCAGGCCAGACAGAGAGAGCAGAAGGAGATGACCAGGTGATCATTTCAACTATGAGTTTCAAAGGTAATATGGTTGTCAGTGCAGTATATTACAGACTGGTTGTTCACGCAGGCATCAGAGAAAGACAGAGGAAGAACGAGGGTGCGAGAGCAACATAGCCCAGGCCAGACAGAGAGAACAGAAGGAGATGACCAGGTGATCATTTCAACTATGAGTTTCAAAGGTAATATGGTTGTCAGTGCAGTATATTACAGACTGGTTGTTCACGCAGGCATCAGAAAGATAGAGGAAGAAAGAGGGTGCGAGAGCGACATAGCCCAGGCCAGACAGAGAGAGCAGAAGGAGATGACCAGGTGATCATTTCAACTATGAGTTTCAAAGGTAATATGGTTGTCAGTGCAGTATATTACAGACTGGTTGTTCACGCAGGCATCAGAGAAAGACAGAGGAAGAACGAGGGTGCGAGAGCGACATAGCCCAGGCCAGACAGAGAGAACAGAAGGAGATGACCAGGTGATCATTTCAACTATGAGTTTCAAAGGTAATATGGTTGTCAGTGCAGTATATTACAGACTGGTTGTTCACGCAGGCATCAGAGAAAGACAGAGGAAGACGGGTGCGAGAGCGACATAGCCCAGGCCAGACAGAGAGAACAGAAGGAGATGACCAGGTGATCATTTCAACTATGAGTTTCAAAGGTAATATGGTTGTCAGTGCAGTATATTACAGACTGGTTGTTCACGCAGGCATCAGAGAAAGATAGAGGAAGAATGAGGGTGCGAGAGCGACATAGCCCAGGCCAGACAGAGAGAACAGAAGGAGATGACCAGGTGATCATTTCAACTATGAGTTTCAAAGGTAATATGGTTGTCAGTGCAGTATATTACAGACTGGTTGTTCACGCAGGCATCAGAGAAAGATAGAGGAAGAACGAGGGTGCGAGAGCAACATAGCCCAGGCCAGACAGAGAGAACAGAAGGAGATGACCAGGTGATCATTTCAACTATGAGTTTCAAAGGTAATATGGTTGTCAGTGCAGTATATTACAGACTGGTTGTTCACGCAGGCATCAAAGAAAGATAGAGGAAGAACGAGGGTGCGAGAGCAACATAGCCCAGGCCAGACAGAGAGAACAGAAGGAGATGACCAGGTGATCATTTCAACTATGAGTTTCAAAGGTAATATGGTTGTCAGTGCAGTATATTACAGACTGGTTGTTCACGCAGGCATCAGAGAAAGATAGAGGAAGAACGAGGGTGCGAGAGCAACATATCCCAGGCCAGACAGAGAGAACAGAAGGAGATGACCAGGTGATCATTTCAACTATGAGTTTCAAAGGTAATATGGTTGTCAGTGCAGTATATTACAGACTGGTTGTTCACGCAGGCATCAGAGAAAGATAGAGGAAGAACGAGGGTGCGAGAGCGACATAGCCCAGGCCAGACAGAGAGAACAGAAGGAGATGACCAGGTGATCATTTCAACTATGAGTTTCAAAGGTAATATGGTTGTCAGTGCAGTATATTACAGACTGGTTGTTCACGCAGGCATCAGAGAAAGACAGAGGAAGAACGAGGGTGCGAGAGCGACATAGCCCAGGCCAGACAGAGAGAGCAGAAGGAGATGACCAGGTGATCATTTCAACTATGAGTTTCAAAGGTAATATGGTTGTCAGTGCAGTATATTACAGACTGGTTGTTCACGCAGGCATCAAAGAAAGATAGAGGAAGAATGAGGGTGCGAGAGCGACATAGCCCAGGCCAGACAGAGAGAACAGAAGGAGATGACCAGGTGATCATTTCAACTATGAGTTTCAAAGGTAATATGGTTGTCAGTGCAGTATATTACAGACTGGTTGTTCACGCAGGCATCAAAGAAAGATAGAGGAAGAATGAGGGTGCGAGAGCGACATAGCCCAGGCCAGACAGAGAGAACAGAAGGAGATGACCAGGTGATCATTTCAACTATGAGTTTCAAAGGTAATATGGTTGTCAGTGCAGTATATTACAGACTGGTTGTTCACGCAGGCATCAGAGAAAGACAGAGGAAGAATGAGGGTGCGAGAGCGACATAGCCCAGGCCAGACAGAGAGAACAGAAGGAGATGACCAGGTGATCATTTCAACTATGAGTTTCAAAGGTAATATGGTTGTCAGTGCAGTATATTACAGACTGGTTGTTCACGCAGGCATCAGAGAAAGATAGAGGAAGAAAAGGGTGCGAGAGCAACATAGCCCAGGCCAGACAGAGAGAGCAGAAGGAGATGACCAGGTGATCATTTCAACTATGAGTTTCAAAGGTAATATGGTTGTCAGTGCAGTATATTACAGACTGGTTGTTCACGCAGGCATCAGAGAAAGATAGAGGAAGAAAGAGGGTGCGAGAGCAACATATCCCAGGCCAGACAGAGAGAGCAGAAGGAGATGACCAGGTGATCATTTCAACTATGAGTTTCAAAGGTAATATGGTTGTCAGTGCAGTATATTACAGACTGGTTGTTCACGCAGGCATCAGAGAAAGACAGAGGAAGAACGAGGGTGCGAGAGCAACATAGCCCAGGCCAGACAGAGAGAACAGAAGGAGATGACCAGGTGATCATTTCAACTATGAGTTTCAAAGGTAATATGGTTGTCAGTGCAGTATATTACAGACTGGTTGTTCACGCAGGCATCAAAGAAAGATAGAGGAAGAAAGAGGGTGCGAGAGCGACATAGCCCAGGCCAGACAGAGAGAGCAGAAGGAGATGACCAGGTGATCATTTCAACTATGAGTTTCAAAGGTAATATGGTTGTCAGTGCAGTATATTACAGACTGGTTGTTCACGCAGGCATCAGAGAAAGACAGAGGAAGAACGAGGGTGCGAGAGCAACATATCCCAGGCCAGACAGAGAGAACAGAAGGAGATGACCAGGTGATCATTTCAACTATGAGTTTCAAAGGTAATATGGTTGTCAGTGCAGTATATTACAGACTGGTTGTTCACGCAGGCATCAGAGAAAGACAGAGGAAGAACGAGGGTGCGAGAGCAACATATCCCAGGCCAGACAGAGAGAACAGAAGGAGATGACCAGGTGATCATTTCAACTATGAGTTTCAAAGGTAATATGGTTGTCAGTGCAGTATATTACAGACTGGTTGTTCACGCAGGCATCAGAGAAAGACAGAGGAAGAACGAGGGTGCGAGAGCAACATATCCCAGGCCAGACAGAGAGAGCAGAAGGAGATGACCAGGTGATCACAAATTTACATTTAGTCATTTAGCAGATGCTTTTATCCCAAAGCAACTTACAAATGAGGACAACAGAAGAAGTTAAACTAACAAAAGAAGAGCAGTATGCAAGTGCTGTAAACAATTCCCAGTTAGCCTAACATTATACACATAGAATTTATAAATTTTTTATGCATAAATAGACAAAGAAAGTGCGAAGAAATAGAGAAAGAAAGTGCTAGAACACACACGAGACATACAGTAAACACCTGTGATGACTGGCCTCTGTCAGAAGCTTTTTTTTTTTTTTTTTACAATAGTGCAACTAAAATGGAAATTAATGAAGGAAGACCTCATACAGTGAAATAATTAACAAAACTCCTTAATTTAATTGTTTGTTTTATCTCTCTGAAAATATGTTTTGGTGACGTAAATGCTGTTTTTAACCTTGGCAGTTAGCTGCTTACTTTTGTACCATTCAAAGTTTTTTCACTACACTGCAAAACCCAACAAGTTAGGGTAACTCAAACTGTTTGAGTAAACAAATTTCCCTTTGTTTAAACCATGTAAATTTAAAAAACTTGCAGTTAAGTAATTAAGTGATTAATTAAGTGCTGTTTGAGCATTAGTGATGAACACCTGCTGTTAACAAACAGAATCACTGAAGAAAAGAGAAACACAATCGCCTTAGATGAAATCAACTGAAATAAAATGCATTAAATCTCTCAAAATCTGATTAAACAACCCCACAGACCACATCACCAGCTCCACTTATTAATAACCAGACTGAGACATCTACAGAAGATCTTATTGAGAATTAACTAAGGTTTAGATGTTGATTTATTGTTTCATTTGAAGTAACCATGTTAGAGATCAGTGTTTGCTTTAGTTGGGCTCTTGATCCTTGACACGTTTTTTTTTTCTCCTCTGGCTGATGTAACTGTGTGTTCCTCGAACATATTTGTTGCAACTCAAAAGCCCAGAGAAAATGATTGGTAGTTGTTTGTCATGTATTTATAATGACAATCATCTATTAGTGAACTGATCTCATTGAGAGTGAACATAGACTCATTATGTGTCTAATCTCTGATTAAATGGATGTTGTATTGATTATAGTAAAAGTGATTCTAAGAGCCAGTAGTTTAGTGACAGTCAGTTAATATAAAAGACTTTCCAAACAGTTTGTCCACAAAAAGTTTTCCTCTATGGTAGAAACTAGACTCACACAGACATTAAGAATCAGCTTATGAACCTCAACAATGGTGACCATTAAAAAATAAATAAAACTCATGCAGCAATGCATGCTGGGAGCCACTGATGAGTTTTGTCCTAAACTAGTACCCATCATGCATTGCAACATGATTATTATTTTATTTTTATTTTTAAATGGCCACCATTGTTGAGGTTCATAAGCTGATTCTTAATGTCTGTGTGAGTCCAGCTGATAGATTAAAACTTTTTTGTGGACGAACTGTTTGAAAAGTCTTTAATAACTGACTGTCACGGAGTCACTAGCTCTTAGAATCACTTTCACTATAATCAATACAACATCTGTTTAACCAGAGATTAGACACACAACGAGTCTATGTTCACTCTCAATGAGATCAGTTCACTAATAGATGATTATCATTATAAATACATAACAACCAACTACTGATCATTTTCTCTGGGCTGTTGAGTTGCAAGAAATATGCTCAAGAAACACATGGTTACAACAGCCAGAGAAAAAGAAGAAACAAAAAACTCGAGGATCAAGAGCCCAACTAAAGCAGACACTGATCTCTAACATGGTTACTTCAAATGAAAATAAATCAACATCTAAACCTTAGTTAATTCTCAATAAGATCTTCTGTAGATGTCTGACAGAAATAAAGTCAGTCTGGTTATTAATAAGTGGAGCTGGTGATGCTGTTTGTGGGGTTGTTTAGATCTTGAGATTTAATGTATTTTATTTCAGTTAGTTGTTGTTCTTGTGTTTCTCTTTCTGTCAGTAATTCTGGTTGTTAACAGCAGGTGTTCATCACTAATGCTCAATCAGCACTTAATTAATCGCTTAATTACTTAGTGAACTCAACTGAAATAAGTTCAGAGCATTCATAAATGTTAGTTTTAAAAAACTTAAATGGTTTAAGACAATAAGTTTCCTCAAACGGTTTGAGTTACCCTAACTTGTTGGGTTTTACAGTGTAGACTTGAACTACTTATTTTTTTAAATAGAAACTATAAAAATGGGGGTGTTATCAAATTTTTGACCGGTAGTGTATGTGTTTAAGGCCCCCCTTGAAAACTATATGGTTCACCTCAAGGGGTTATCCTTTAAAAAATTGTCAAACCATAAATAAATAATTGTCAAATAAGGACAATTATACATAACATTAAAATCTAATAAAGTGCGAGTGATGTCTATGTAGATGTAATATACACTCACGGCCACTTCATTAGGTACACCTGTGCAATCCAATACAACAGCTCTTCCATAAATTCTACTTTAGTGAAGCAAATACATTTTTTGTTTTTGTTGACATTGTCAGAAAGTGATAATTATATTTTATTTTTGTTATTGAGGATGTAGTGGGTGGGGATGCAAAAGAGCTTTAGTTTTTAAAATTCTTCAGTATTGCTAAAAGATAAGACTGGAACTGGCATGAGGTTTCCAGCTGATTTGATTGGATGTTCCAAACTGAAACAATTGGACTTTGTTTGTTTTAACAGAGTCTTGGTGCTACTGATGAATCAGAGTCAGATTCTGACGATGGAAGTGAATATGTGCCTACACCAGCCTCCTCCGACAGTGAAGACTGCAGCTTGGGTGAAGGTCCAGATTTTCCAAAAGATACTGAAATACAAGTGAACAAGATCAACACTACCTCAACTCAGAAAGTTGATGAGCTCAAAAGTGACTCTAGCGACCTGGAACTTGCCACAGACGAGGTAGATGACGGGCAGGAAGAGGGTATATCGAAAATAACAGTGAAGTGGTGCCAGAAGGGAGAGAAAAGGAAATGGGACAAAAAACATTACTGTATTTACTGCAAAAAGCCACAGAGTAAAATTGCACGTCATTTAGAAAGAAAGCACAATCAAGAAGAAGATGTTGCTAGGGCAATATGCTTTCCCAAAAAATCAAAGAAACGACGTCTGTTGTTGGATCAGCTTCGCTATAAAGGTGACTATAACCACAATGTAACTGTCTTGCAGACAGGACAAGGGGAGTTAGTAACTTTTAGACAACCTACAGAAGAAACAGATCCACATAAGTACTTGCCCTGCAATTATTGTTATGGATTTTTCCTAAAACATGACCTGTGGAAGCATGAGGTTTCCTGCAGAAAACAAAAGGGTCTCCATCGGGAAGAATCCAGGAAAAAAAAGCGAGTTCAAGCTGCAGCTTCCTGTCTCATTCCAATACAAGGTAATACAACAGAGAGATGTCGTAAAATCATTGATAAGATGCTGCATGATGAGGTGTCTCTTCACGTAAAATCAGATACACTTATTTGTGAGTATGGTGACAGATTGTTGGAGAAGCATGGGAGCGATCCATCCAAAGATGGTTATGTGAGTCAGAAAATGAGAGAGTTGGGGAGATTTGTGATTGCTGCAAAGGCACTAAACAGAAAGGTGAAAAAACTTGAGGATATCGTAGTTCCACCAATGTTCAAGTTCGCTGTTGATGCAGCTAAAAAGGCATCTGGCTTCACCAAATCAAAATACCGCTATGATCGACCATCTCTTGCTGTAAAAATAGGACACTCTCTAAAGACAGTTGGTGATATCTTGATAGGTCATTATGTAAAAGCAGAAGACGAGGTAGCTGCAAACAGGGTCAGGAGCTTCCTGGGGTTACTGAGCTCAGAATGGAACCACTATGTCTCACATCGTGCAAGGACAAACCTGGAAGAAAACAAGTGGTACAAAAAGGAAATGATCCCTCTCACTGAAGACGTGATTCAGCTTCAGAAATATTTGAAGTCCACTGAAGAAAATGCCACGGAGAAACTGAGAGAAGGTCCTGATCCCAAAGCATACGCCATGCTAAGTGAATCCATCCTCTCACAAATTATACTGTTTAACCGGAGGCGCCAAGGCGAGGCAGCAAAAATGCTACTTGAAACATATGAGAACAAAAACACAGAGGCACTAAATGAGGATGTTATGCAGTGCCTCACTAAATTTGAACGTGACCTGAGTAATGAATTCACAAGAATTGTGATAAGAGGGAAAAGAGGGCGAAAAGTTCCAGTGCTGCTTACCAGAGAGATGACGAGAGGACTGGATTTTCTCATTGAACACAGGACGCAGGAAAATTCCATTCTTTTCAACAACAAATATGTCTTTGCAAGACCAAAGTCAGACTCCCATTTAAGAGGTTCCGACTGTCTCAGAAAATTTGCAAATCTGTGTGATGCTAAACATCCTGAGACCCTGACCTCAACTCATCTAAGGAAGCACATAGCGACTCTCTGTCAAATAATGAACCTGAAGGATCATGAATTGGATCAGGTGGCAAAATTCATGGGACATGATATCCGTGTTCATAGGGAATATTATCGTTTAACAGAGAACACGATCCAACTGGCAAAAATGAGCAAGCTGCTTATGGCGATAGAATGTGGAACTGCTGTTTATAAAGGAAAATCTCTAGATGAGATTGACCTTGAATTAGAGGGTGAGTATCTAACACTCACACACACTTTATTACGTATTGGAAATTTGTAGCAATATACACTAAAATGGAATTTGGAAAGAACATGTGGCTTATGCTATATAAAACGTTTCTCTTCTATGTTGTCGTTACAGTCGCTTTGTCTAATAAACCCAAGCAAGGGGGCACTTCAGAGGATGTCATGATGGAGATGTCTACTGGACAAGAACAAGATGGTATGCAAGTCATTATAGTAGAGGTTAGGGTTCAAGTTAAAATGTTTTGCCATGAAATAGGTCTGAAACCTATTTACCTATTTCATTTATAATATTGTAGGTTGGCGATTCTTTGTCATGTTGGTTTACAAATAAAACAAACAGTGCTTTATTTTCAGGTACAATAGGTGTATTTAGCAGGAGAACTCAATGAAATTGAATGAACAAATATAGAAATGAAACAATACATAGACTGATTCCTAAAGCAACTGTATTAAAGTTTTTTTAGTCAAGAATAGTGAGTGATTTTCTCTTTGCATTTTGTTGTTTTGTTAACGTTAAATGAATACCCCCCCCCCCCCCCCAAAAAAAAAAATTCTGTCATAATGTTTTATTTTTATATCATCATTTACTCAAAAGTTGTTTTAAACCTGAATGTGTTTCTTTCTTCTGCTGAACATAAATGCTATTTTGAAGAAGGTGGAAAACCAAACAGTTGCTGGTCCACAGTGACTTCCATAGTATTTTTCTTTTCTACTATCAAAGTCAATATGGTCCAGCAACTGTTTGGTTAACCTCATTCTTCAAAATATCTTATTTTGGGTTCAGCACAAGAAATTAATAGAGGTTTGGGACAACATGTGAG
This sequence comes from Schizothorax lantsangensis, assembly GCA_027422415.1. Lineage (NCBI taxonomy): Eukaryota > Metazoa > Chordata > Actinopteri > Cypriniformes > Cyprinidae > Schizothorax > Schizothorax lantsangensis. Next base: position 178,658 of record JAPDDO010000101.1, read on the forward strand.
TGAGTAAATAATGACAGAAATTAAATTTTAGGGTGAACTATCCCTTTAATGACAGTCGACGGCATGTTTAGTACTGTCCCTTTAAGACCTGAACACATCTAATATACAGGTACGCATCCGTTTCTCTCTTTACTATTTACTTTCATTTTAGAGATAACCAACTGAGTCTGTATGTAAACCTTGTGTGTTTTGACATTATTAGCGCAAAAGATAACTTAGTTCAGTAATCAGGCGCTGTTAGACAGGCTTTTTAGTGCGCGAATTAAACATTTAACCAGCAAGGCTTGTGTGCAAATAATGTACTTTTGTGATCGCGAATAAGTGCAGTGTCCTGTCAGAGTAACTCTACTCTCTCTATGTGGTGTTGTACAGTATATAGAGAAGGAGGCCAGAACTGTATTTGACATAATGTGCGCTGTAGCACGATACTACGATATTTCTTAAAAAGCAGATCGTGGAGACATTTTTATCGTCCACGATCAAAAATCGTCATATCGCACACCCCTAGGTTGGCATTATTACTGATGCACAGTGGGGTGTAGGGCTGCACGATATATGGTTTCAACATCGATATCGCGATGTGCTCGTCCACGATAGTCACATCGCAGGATGTGCGATGTTTAGACAGGCTCGTGTCGTCATGCCACAACCGTTGCAAATCATGTGAACTTTGTGTCAGTACGTCATAAATAGAACGCGGCATCAGTTTACTGTCGAGCCACACTGCATCCGCTGTAGACGGCATCACTGATTCTAATGGGTTCTATTGTATTTTTATTATTATATTTTGTCGCGCTGCACTGCACTGCTTGTGTCCAGTGTAGCCATTTAATGTATACTTGAGTATATTGATAAGAAACATCAGATTTAGATTTAGTAGGTAGTCAGAGAAAGGGAATTTTCTAGAGGGGTGGGTTAAATGCAGAGAATGAATTGTAAGTGTAAGTGTACATGTTTGCTAGGGTTTGTCAGGTTGGCTATAGTGTTGCAAGGTTGTTCGGGAAGTAAATTGTGTTTGCTGTGAAAACTGATTGCCTTTTCCTCTGACATTGAAGATCTTTCCAATAAAGATGTGACTCCTAATGTCTGATTTCCTTCTGATACAGAATTATCCAGAAGCCCGAAGCACAGTCCTGATCCAGATGAGCCTAGTGATTCAGACAAAGACTCAGATGGTATGTAGTGCGATCATATACAGCTTAGACTTTCTGGCATGCCGTGTAGGGCTGTGCGATTAATCGAAATCGAATCGCAATTTGAGACATTGCGATTTGCTAATCGCAAAGCCTGCGATGTGGACGCGATATTACTCTGTTCCAGAGCATATGCATCACTGCCAGCCTTGAGTGACAGTCTTACTAACCAACAGAGTGAGCGCACCTCCGTTCTCCCCGATCAGCACTGCTCTAGATGTTTTTATTTGTAGGCACATGAACCTTATCTTTATACATTTTATCTCCCCAACAGATTAATTAGAAATAAGTTTATAATGTATGTTCGTTAATTCAGAAGACCGCACACACAGAACGTGTCTTTGAATGCTTCTCACACGCAGCCTGTCTCGTAATGCTCTTATATACTCACGGTCTCGCGCCCGGTTCTGCTCCGTAAGTCTCTCACAAGCGCATTTGGCAATATGGACGAGGCCTGACACACGCGCGCAACCTGTGTCCACTCGCGCCTGGCTCCGCGTTTAAAACCAATGTAAATTAAGTCTAACTGCTTGCTAATTTTACTTTGGATGAAATGAAACATTCAGCACATTTCCCACTTGTTCTTAAAATCCCAAATACTTGAAAATTAATGAATCAGCCTGCGTAACATGTAATACTTTAATAATTGACTGAAGAAATACAGTTCTTTATTTATAAAAAATAAACAAATCTTTCCTGTGAAATTCAGTAATTCTGTAAAAGTAGTAATACCATTATAATCTTCCCTGCAGGAAAAACAAAACAAACAGTAGAACCCCTCCCAAAACACAATAGAAAATGTAATGGATTTAAGGGTTATAATGGGAATTGTATTGGTTTTAATGTAAACTGTAATGGTGTCTACTGGTATTTGATGCATTCTATTGGTGGGATGTAATCTAGCAGATGGCAACCAATAGAACAACAGTAATTCCTATTGGAATAATGCCCAAGACAAAAAGGAATTTGTAATGGTTTTTTATGTAAATTATAAGAATTTCTGTGACGGTTTCTATTGGCTTTTATTTATTTTTCAGCAGGGTAACAATACTCATACTGTACTGCACATTATTGACAATATTGAGCTGAAGCGTGACTTTGCAAATTTAAAATCGCAAATCAAATCGCAATCGCAATATCTGTCAAAAAAATTGCAATTAGATATTTTCCCCAAATCGCACTGCCCTAATGCCGTGTACAGTAAAGTTATGACTCAGTTTGAGTATATATCATGGAACGTCTCTCCTCTTCACCCACAAGGCCCTGGCACACACACAAAGACTAAAGTCAAGAGATTGTCCAAGACTAAGAGAAATGGTAAGCTTTTTTGATGCAAGGTTGTTCGGGAAGTAAATTGTGTTTGCTGTGAAAACTGATTGCCTTTTCCTCTGACATTGAAGATCTTTCCAATAAAGATGTGACTCCTAATGTCTGATTTCCTTCTGATACAGAATTATCCAGAAGCCCGAAGCACAGTCCTGATCCAGATGAGCCTAGTGATTCAGACAAAGACTCAGATGGTATGTAGTGCGATCATATACAGCTTAGACTTTCTGGCATGCCGTGTACAGTAAAGTTATGATTTAGTTTGTGTACTGTATATATCATGGAACGTCTCTCCTCTTCACCCACAAGGCCCTGGCACACACACAAAGACTAAAGTCAAGAGATCGTCCAAGACTAAGAGAAGTGGTAAGCTTTTTTGTTGCTAATATAGAACCACCTTGTACACCCTAGCACAGTGATCCTCAATTGGCGGACCGCGGTCTGGTTCCGGACCCTGGCTTGGGTCCATAATGACAACGGTAGCACTATTTTGTTTCTACAGTATGAAGTGAGCATGTTTTTGTCTAGAGCCAAACATGCTTTATTCAAGCCCTTTCCGCTTCGAATTTTTTTTTGCAGACCCTCAGATTCCAGATTTTCAAATAGTTGTATCTCAGCCAAATATTGTCAGAATCAGAATGAGCTTTATTGGCCAAGTATGTTTACACATACAAGGAATTTGTTGTAGTGACAGAAGCTCCACAGTGCAACAGAAAGACAGCAACAGGACAGGACACAAATAATAAAAGAATAATATCCAAATATCCAAATAGGCAATGTACAAAACAACAAAAACACAATATAATATATATATAATATAGACAACTATGTATGTACAGGTCAAGTATGTGCAAATTAGAAATGAGAAAATAAAAATAAAATAAGTGAGTGTGGTGAATGGATAATGTATTATAGTTGTGTGTTCCACGTTTATTGTTGAGTGTTCATGAGGTGTATTGCCTGAGGGAAGAAACTGTTTCTGTGTCTGGTCGTTCTGGTGCTCAGAGCTCTGTAGCATCGACCGGACGGTAACAGTTCAAAGAGGGAGTGTGCTGGATGAGAGGGGTCCAGAGTGATTTTACCAGCCTTTTGCTCGCTCTGGATAAGTACAGTTCTTGGAGAGTGGGGAGGGTTGTACCAATGATTCGCTCAGCAGTCCGGACTACTCTCCGTAGTCTTCTGAGGTCAGATTTGAGCTGAACCAGACAGTTATAGAAGTGCAGAGGATGGATTCAATGATGGCGGAGTAGAACTGTTTCAGCAGCTCCTGTGGCAGGTTGAACTTCCTCAGCTGGCGAAGGAAGTACAACCTCTGCTGGGCCTTTCTGACAATGGAGTCTATGTGAGGTCCTGAGAGATGGTGCTGCCCAGGAATCTGTATGACTCCACTGCAGTCACAGTGCTGTTCATGATGGTGAGTGGGGGGAGAGCAGGGGGGTTTCTCCTGAAGTCCACGATCATCTCCACAGTTTTGAGCGTGTTGAGCTCCAGGTTGTTGAGACTGCACCAGACAGCCAGCTCCTTAACCTCCTGTCTGTAAGCAGACTAGTCACCATCCTGGATGAGACCGATCAGTGTGGTGTCATCTGCAAACTTCAGGAGCTTGACAGAGGGGTCTTTAGATGTGCAGTCGTTGGTGTACAGTGGGGAGAGAACACAGCCCTGAGGAGCTCCAGTGCTGATGGAACGAGTGCTGGATGTGAATTTGCCAAGCTTTACTAGCTGCTGTCTGTCCGTCAGGAAGCTGTTGATCCACTGACAGACGGAGGTGGGCACAGAGAGCTGAGTTAGTTTATTCTGAAGGGTGTCCGGGATGATGGTGTTAAAAACGGAGCTGAAGTCCACAAACAGGATCCTCACATAAGTCCCTGGTCTGTCCAGATGCTGCAGGATGAAGTGCAGTCCCATGTTGACTGCATCATCCAAAGACCTGTTTTCTCTGTAGGCAAACTGCAGGGGGTCCAGTAAGGGTCCAGTGATGTCCTTCAGATAAGCCAAAACCAGTCTTTCAAATGATTTCATGTCTACAGACGTTAGGGCCACAGGTCTGTAGTCATTAAGTCCAGTAATTTTGGGTTTCTTTGGGACGGGGATGATGGTGGAGTGTTTGAAGCATGAGGGGACTTCGCACAGCTCCAGTGATCTGTTGAAGATCTGTGTGAAGATGGGGGCCAGCTGATCAGCACAGATTTTTAGGCAGGCTGGTGACACACCGTCTGGGCCTGGTGCTTTCCGTCTTTTGTTCTTCCTGAAGACCTGGCACACATCCGCTTCGCTGATTTGAATTGTAGTTGTGGGGGAGAGGGGGGTTGCTGGAGGTGTGAATGGTTGTGTGGAGAGGTGTTCAGGGCGGGTGTGGGGTGATTTTTCAAACCTACAGTAAAAGACATTCAAATCGTCTGCCAGGTATTGATTCTCCAGAGTGCTGGGGGATGGTGTCTTGTAACTGGTGATATCTTTCATACCTTTTCACACTGAAGCAGGATCACTGGAAGATAATTTTTTCCTTAGCTTGTCAGAATAATACCTCTTTGCCACTCTGATCTCCTTTTCCAGTGTGTATTTGGCCTGTTTGTACAAGACTTTATCCCCTTTCTGTGAGCATCTTCTTTGGCCTGACGGAGCTGTCTGAGTTTGGCAGTGAACCATGGTTTGTCGTTGCTGTAGATTAGATGAGTCCTGGTAGGAATGCACATATCTTCACAGAAACTGATATAAGATGTTACAGTCTCTGTGAGCTCGTCCAGATCGGTGGCAGCAGCTTCAAAAACAGTCCTATCAGTGAGAGAGAAACAGGCTTGTAGATCCCGCTCTGTTCCATTAGTCCATCTTTTAACAGTTCTTAATACAGGCTTTGCATATTTAAGTTTCTGCCTGTAGGTTGGAATAAGATGAACAAAACAGTGATCAGAGAGTCCTAAAGCTGCTCGTGGAACCGAGTGATATGTGTCCTTTATTGTTGTGTAAGAGTGATCCAATATATTACTGTCTCTGGTGGGACATGTGATGTGCTGTCTGTATTTTGGCAGTTCGAGAGATTTGCTTTATTAAAGTCCCCGAGAATGATTAAAGCAGAGTCTAAGTGTTGTTGTTCTGTGTCTGTGATCTGATCAGCGAGTTACTGTAAAGCTGAGCTCACGTGCGCTTGTGGTGGAACTGATGTAGAACTCCCGCAGCGAATAGAACGGCTTGCAGTTAATGAAGAGCGTTTCTAGATCTGAACAGCACATCTTCTTTAACACAGTTACATCTGTACACCACCTCTCATTGATGTAAAAGCACGTCCCGCCGCCGCGCGATTTCCCCGTTGATTCTGCGTCCCGATCTGGGGCCTGTACCATGAATACAGTTTAGCTGGCTAGCCAGGTAAGTTTCAGTTTAGTTTGCACCAATCCTGGGTTTTAGGTACCATGAAAGTGGCTTGGCTTTTAGCTGGGTTCATTGCCATAGTAACTTACACTGCACAGCTAACCTGCTCAGGGGCAGGTTATGTTCTGAGTTAGAGATTTCAAACTGAAATTGGACCAATCAGATGTGAGCAAAGTGACACATGTCTGACACAAAAAAAGTCACTCCCCCAGTTTCTCTTCCTACAAATTAAAGCTCACTATGAAGTACCTTAATATATATATATATATATATATATATATACACTGTGTATATATATATATATATATATATATATATATATACACAACAAAATTGTCTGGCTTTAATGATAATTACAATTTACATATGATTTATATAATTATAATATGATTTATATTATTATTACTCAGAAGCACTTTTAGTTTAACAATTATTATAAAGCATTTATTTTAAATGAATATTAATATATACAGATCATATGTAATATAAATAAGTGGTAGAATCAATAGATAACACTTTAAAAATGGCTACATGTGACCTTACATGTTAGAGTCTCTATCGCTATATATTATCAACTATATAAACTAACTTCACAAGTTTCACTTGTGACTGCACTGATAGAGCAAGATAATTTCCTTTATTTGTCCTCTTTCATGGACAAGTACTTCAGTGGAAATGCATTTAAATTCCTCATATTCTTTAATCTCTTAACCTTTAAAGAGTTTTGAATCTCGCTGGCTCTCTCGCGAGAAGTGAATCACACTTGCTCTGTGTTGTGATTGGCTGTTCGCCGCTGATGTCACACATTCATGTGCACGTGCTCCATTAACTCAGGATCAAGCCTGAGTTGACAGAGAAAGATGATGATCCGCTTCATGGTACCAACAAACCCAGATTGGAGTGGTTTGGTTTTGTCAACTCAAAACTTATCCTATAACTCTGAATTTGTTCATCTATCATCATGGTACAGGCCCCTGCTCTGATCAGCTGATAATTAGGCAGATGTAGCACGCTGGTATGTCGCCGTTCAGCCAGGTTTCCGTGAAACACAGAGCAGCAGAGTTAGAAAAATCCTTGTTTGTTCGGGAGAGCAGGAGGAGTTCGTCCGTTTTGTTGGGTAGAGAGCGGAGATTCGCCAGATGGATGGTAGGCAACGCCGTTCGAAATCCGCGCTGTCTGAGCTTCACGAGCGCGCCGGCTCACTTCCCCCACCGCCTGCGCTTCCTGTAGCGTTTGACCAGAGCTACGGCTCCACCGACTACAATGTCCAGCAAAACATCCGAAAAATCAAAACCCGGTAAAAGATTTTGTGGTGTGTTCTGCCGAATGTTCAGCAGATCATCCCTGGTAAAACTGATCGTATTTGAAAAACAAAAAACAGGAAAAACAAACAAAAACGGTACAAACACTGAAGAGCAACGCACAATAGGTTTAAGTCCTATCATAACAAAACATACATCAATGGAAATCTATTTATTCAGCTTTTAGATGATGTATAAATCTCAATTTCGATAAATTGACCCTTATGACTGGTTTTGTGCTCCAGGGTCACATATATACTATACTATACCACACATGCATGTATACAAATTTTTACTGTAGGTATTGTTTGTATGGTATAAACCTATATAGAATCCTAAGCATATTTATTCATATATACTGATTAAATCAACCTGCATATATAAATGAGACATTGTTTACATATATAGCATTAACATACATTACATTATAAAAGAAATGTGTGTTAATACTAATTTTACTATGGATATTTATGTGGTTTAAACCTATAAAAAATCCCATATAAACATACCAAATGTTTGCATATATGTTGCGTAAATAAACTTGCATATATTAAGTAGACATACAGTAAATTGTTCATATATATTGACTTAACATAGGGTAACTTAAAAATACGTCATATAAATATATTAATATTTATATACAGATTTTTACTATAGGTAATTTATATATGGTATAAACCTATATACAACCGATATGAAATCCTATATAAGCATACAGTATTTTTTTCATATATACTGATTAAATTAACCTGCATAAATGAGACATTGTTAACACACTTTATTTGGCATTAGCATACATTACATTATAATAGTTTCACTATGGGTATTTCATATATGGGATAAACCTATAGAAAACCTCTCTAAAATCATATATTAGCAAAATGAATGTTTACATATGATCTGTAAATAAACTTGCATATAAATTAGGTATATTTTGTTAACATATATGGTCTTAACATACAGTACCATATAAAAATTAATCAAATAAATATTTTTAATATATGCACATATACTATGTTTACTATGGGTATTTCATATATGGTATAAACCTATAGCAAATCATATGTAAGCGTACCGAAAGTTTGCTTATATATTCTGTGAATACATTTGTATATAACCGAGACATATATGCCTTAGACTTACAGTTCCATATGAAAAGACATCATATAAATAATTTTAATACATGTATGTAATTCTATGGGAAATGTATACATGATATAAACTTTTATTTTCATATATCCTGTGGATGTACAGTGTCCTCCACTAATATTGGCACCCTTGGTAAATATGAGCAAAGGCAGCTGTGAAAATAAATCTGCATTGTTTATCCTTTTTATCTTTCATTCAAAAAATGCACAAATTTCCAACCTATCATTGAAGTAAAACAATTGAGAGTGGGGGGAAAATCTCATTGTGAAATAAATGCTTTCACTATTTCATGTTGGCCACAATTATTGGCACCCAATTATTGCAACGTCCTTTTCCCAGCACAACAGCTCTGAGTTTTCTCCTATAATGCCTGAAGAGTTTGGAGAACACCTAATAAGAGATCAGAGACCATTTTCTTCATACAGAATCTCTCCAGATCCTTCAGATTCACAGCTCCATGTTAGTACTTCTTCTCTTCAGTTCACCTCACTCATTTCTACAGGGTTCAGGTCAGAGGACAGAGACAGCAATGGTAAAAGATTAATTTTGTGCTCAGTGACCCATTTTTGTGTTTATTTTAATGTTTGTTTTGGATTGTTGTCCTGGTGGAAGATCCAAACACGGCCCATTATAAGATTTCTAACAGAGGCAGTCAGATTTTGATTTTTTATCTGTTGGTATTTGATAGAATCCATGATGCCATGCATTTGAACAAGATGTTCAGGACCTCTGGCAGAAAAACAGGCCCACAACATTAAAGATCCAGCAGTATATTTAACCGTGGACATGGGGTACTTTTTTATCCCTGTTTGTACACAGTAAATTTGCCCGAGTAAAATTTACTCAAATTGAAGAAAATTTTACTCTATGCCAGATAACATTTGGTCCCTCTCTAAAAAGAGTAAAAGTTACTCTTTTGATAGAGTTGTTTTTCCAGAGTTAATTTTGCTCAATTTAGTGTTAATATTTTACTCTTTCCTGTTATATTTGACTCTATTTAGTGTTTTTTTAAATTAACTCTTGTACTATTTTACTCAGTTCAGAGGTAAAAGAAAATGACTCTGCTACTTTTTAAACTCTGTTCAGAGGAAAGTCAAATTTACTCTACCACAATTTATCTCCCCTCCAGAGTTAATCAATTATGAGTGAATCTATCCAGAGTTAATCTTCTAAATTACACCCTTCATGTTTTATCATCAAAAAGCCCTAAAATATAAATGAAAAAAACCTTACTTTTCAATCTGAAAATAAAGTCAACAACAAATGTATACTCGTCTCACAATTTTATTTTTCAAGCTCCTATTTAAAAAATATTACATCTGATTCCCTTGTGGTCATGATCAGTTGATGGTTTCAGCATCTATATCATAGGCAGTGTTTTGCAGAAATCTATACACAATGGTAAATTCCTGACAGTATGAAGTTCTTAAAACAAAGTGAGCTTTGAAAAACTCATCAACACAGGCCAGTGAATTAGAGGCCTTACAGGGTAGAGCATGTTGGACAATTATGATAAAACAAGACTGGACCCTACTTCTTTTTAGCCCAACAACAAGTAGATACAGCTAGAGACTATCCAATGCTATCCAAGTGCCCTTGGATACTGGTAACAGTCTGTGAAAGAATGAAAACACATTAGTGCCAATGTGACTTAACAGTTAGTCAAAATACAGCATGAATTAAGATACAGTGATGTCTGTCTTCCACCAAAGTTTCTGTTTTACACACTTCCAACAGATTGTTACTAAATGTGCTAAGTAGAAAATAATAGCACAAGAACAACAATTTAGAGAACAGGTGATCATTAAAGGGATAGTTCTCCCAAGAATTAAAATTCTGCCATTAATTACTCACCCTCATGTCGTTCCAAACCTTTCATCTTCGGAACACAAATTAAGATATTTTTCAAGAAATCCAAGAGCTGTCTGACCCTGCATAGACAGCAAGGATACTACCACGTTCAAAGCCCAGAAATGTAGCAAGGACATTGTTAAAATAGTCCATGTGACATCAGTGTTTCAACTGTAATTTTATGAAGCTACGAGAATACTTTGTGCGCAAAGAAAACAAATATAACGACTTTATTCAACAATTTCTTCTCCCCCAAGTCACTGTCCTCCACCATTAATGAGAGTATCAGGACACATGCACATGCTTTCCTCTGCTCGTAAACAAGGTGCAGCGCATGCATGTTCGATGTCAGCAGCTTCACATGCATGCATCGTGGTACTCTCGATAACAGCTGAGGATGCTGACTTGAAGGAGAAGAATTGTTGAATAATCGTTATTTTAGTTTTCTTTGCGCACAAAAAAGTATTCTCGTAGCATCATAAAATTATGGTTGAAACACTGATGTCACATGGACTATTTTAACAATGTCCTTACTTCGTTTCAGGGCCTCGTGGTAGTACCCTTGCTGTCTATGGAGAGTCAGAGAGCTCTCTGATTTCTTCAAAAAATATCTTAATTTGTGCCCCGAAGATGAAAATGAAGGTTTTACGGGTTTGAAATGACATGAGGGTGAGTGAGTAATTAATGACAGAATTTTCATTTTTGGGTGAACAAACCCTTTAAGAACCTTTCTGAGAAATAAGCAAGTTCAATGTCACACATTAAATACATTATGAACTAGTGTCATTCGATCTGCTTCATTAGTAGCTTCACCTTGATAAATTTCACAAGACGATCACAGGCTTGTCTAGCTGAGATCTTTCCCAGTCTTTTGCGGCATTGACTTGAGGGTGGCAAAAGGTGAACCAGCACCAGAATGGAGGACATGTCGCTGTCCCAACCTAGAGACAGGGAAAACAAAATAAACAAATTTTTCTTTAGGTTTTTAGTTTTTAGGTAGAAGGAGTTGAACATACACTCCTGCTCATTTTAACTTGACAAATTCATTGGAAGATGTGCCAATACAAATACATTAACCACTCCAGTAATTTAGTTTGTGCTGCACACAGATTCAGTATTAACAGCACATTCATGACCAAGTATTGAAATGAAGTCATACTTTATCAACAACATGATATTGTTATTCAGAGTCCCAAATGAAAACAATTTCTAACTGTAAATCGGCAACTCCTGTACTAGGCCCTTGCGAAAAGATCAGGGTAGAAATGTTTGAAAATAAATCAAAAAGATTGAGAGGCGACAGCTACTTACATAACCAAACTTGCTCCTGGGGTCAACCAAGTATGGGAATAGGGAGATGATTCCCTTTGCACATTCTTCTTTTAAACTTCGGGAAGGGCTTGCTCTACACACACAAGCATAAACCAATTACAACCCATAACATCATAAACATCAATTTACAAAGTACTGTATGAACAACCTACCCATGTTCATTTGTCAAATGTGACAAAAGATTTTCACCATGTCACATCTTCGGCCATCTGACAGACTTTTAGTGCGTGCGTACTTGTTTATGACCTTTTCACTTCCAGGGCCGCTCTTCAGGTTATCTTCGAACATCTGGAGGGAGGAATGATGAAATATTGAGCAGAGATGAGAAATTAGCAATTGACAAGTGTATATAGCTCCAAATATCTTTAATATTTAAGTCATTAATTATAGATGTAATTCAGAGCCAAGACTGGTGATTCTTACTTGGGCAAGATGACGTTCCTCAACAATTTTTTCAGGAGGACTTCTAATCAACATTGCTGGGTCTTCAGACTCTGACGTGCCCTCAGTATCTCCTAATGAGCTTGAGCTGAAAGAATATTCAATATAAACCATATCAATGGTCTGATTATCTGTTCATACTACTTTGATAGCATGCTATACAAATATTGAGAATTAATCCAATAGACACGTTAGCCTATGCAAATCAGTGAATTGGTGAATATTGCTAAGAATAAACAAAAAACTTGATAAGCATGTCAAACAATTTACCGTTGAGACTTGCTGTGCCTGGGATGAAATTTTCTAGGACACCAAGGTCTGGTCATGTCAGCAGGTAGTCGAATGCTTTCTCATCAACTTCTGTCTTTGACTCATCAAAGACTTTATCATCCATTATAGGACAATTTTTGGCAACTGAAGGAAGACAAACCATTGGCAAACTGACAAAGGCCAGCAATGCCAAAGGAAGGGAGTTATTTTTATTCAATATAAGACAATTATACACTTATTATATTACTATTAAAAAAAAATCAGAATATAAAAACTGTTAAAGTTTCTTACCACATTCCAAAAACATTTCAAATGTAAAGGGTTTTGAAGAAAAAATATATTTCCTTGAACTTCATTCTGACAATGTTGTTGGTTTGCATCCTGAAGGAACCAAAAAGACAAAGTTAAATAAGGCGATAACACTCACAGTCAGATGAGTGTTATCATTCATCTGTGCACTACACAACATGAGTTATCTTTGTTCACTAATGTATTTTTAATTTCTAATAACTGTCCAATAGTTCTGTTAAAGCATGGTGCTCAATCGCTCTTTTTTGATGTGATGGATGTCATTTTAATATATAATAATAAAAATAAGTTAATTCAGCCTTATATTTACATGAGGTAAACATAAAATTGCTTGATTTATATCTTTAATGGATATAGCCTAATTGTAGGCTAATATTAACATTGTATTACTGTACGGCCCAAAAAAAAGTTTCTGTTTTTTCCCTCTTTCTCCTCTCGCTGAGGAGGAGCGCTGATGAAATATTGTTATTGTAAATAGCCTACTTCCCAGCATTTCAGTAATAAGCATTAAAAATGCATGCAAATTACAGTGAAGCGCAAACGTTATCGCACGGTGTTCTGCAGTGGTCAAAAAGGATTCAAACGGTGAAATTTGAATTAAAACACCGACATTCTGCAATAAAATCACCGACTACCCCCTGTAAATGTTGAAAATACCTTACGTTCCTATGAGAAACAGTTAACGTACCATCCGAAAAGGGCTAATACTCATCAAAATGGGCTCCAACAAGACAGTTAAGGCTAACGTTAACTTAACTCTTTACCGAGTAAAGTACATGTGGTGCACAACTCGAGCCGCTCGTCACAATAAACATTGACAACACTGATAGGCAGCTAGATAATTTCACTGGTGTCAATTAACATCCGTAATGTTCATAATGTAACGTTATATGTTAGCTATTTGCATTCAAGATAACTTTGCCTAACTCAGTTCTCAAACTAACATGAGAAGCGATCTCTGTCATGTTCAAAAAACGTGGCAAAATGATCTGAGCTCAAAACAGAGGTGAATATTATTAAAATAAATACTAAGACTTTAAAACTTTACTTACTTTTCCAGTCAGCAGAAGCACATCTTCTCTTCTAAACCCACGAGCAGCAGTGGTCGATGGCCGTGATTAACAGTAATGGCGGATCAACGAGGGAGGAGAAGGGAGGAGTTTTGGGAGGAGTCACAGTTACTCTGTAATTTTGCTCCGACTCTACAGACAAATTTGACACTATACACTCAAAATAGAGCAAAAACAACTCTTTTTGAGGAAAAAAATATTAACTCTGGAAAAACTACTCCGCCATTTTTCCTGTGTACTAAACTCATCTGGTGGGTTTGCTGCCAAAAAGCTTTTTTTTCAGTTTCATCTGACCATAGAAGCCAGTGCCATTTGAAGTTCCAGTCGTGTCTGACAACTGAATTTGCTGGAGTTTGTTTTTGGATGAGTGAGGAGAATTTTTCTTGAAACCCTCCCGAACAACATGTGGTGATATAGGGGATGTTTGATTTTTTTTTTTTAGGTTTCTGACCCCAAGACTCAACTAATCTCTGCAATTCTCCAGCTGTGATCCTTGGAGAGTCTTTGGCTACTCAAACTCTCCTCCTCACCGTGCATTAGGACGATATAGACACACGTCCTCTTTCAGGCAGATTTTTAACATCTTTAGTTGATTGGAACCTCTTAATTATTACCCTGATGGTGGAAATGGGGATTTTCAATGTTTTAACTCTTTTCTTACAGCCACTTTCTATTTTGTGATGCTCAACAATCTTGTTCTTCACATCAGAAATATATTTTTTGTTTTTTCTCATTGTGATGGATGATTAAGGGAATTTGACCTTTGTGTTCCTCATATTTATAATCCTGTGGAACAGAAAGTCATGGCTGGACAATTTCATGCTCCTAGTCACCCTGGTGTGCTAAAAAATGTAAATATGAATGGGAGTATACTTCAGAGCTATTTTACTCATAAGAATTTCTAGGGGTGCCAATAATTGTGGCCAACATTCATTGGCGAAAAACATTTATTTCATCATGAGATTTTCTCCCCACTCTCAATTGTTTTACTTCAATGATAGGTTAGAATTTTGTGAATTTATTGAGTGAAAGATCAAAAGGATAAACAATGCAGATTTATTTTCACAGCCGCCTTTGCTCATATTTATCAAGGGTGCCAATATTAGTGGAGGGCACTGTATATGATAACAATATATTGCCTTATACTGTACATGTATGACAAAACTACTCAGGACATATATGTACATGTTACATTTCTGTATTGGCTCTTTCCCTCAGAAACTACAAAGTCTGAGCTTTCAGGAGAGCCTCATTTTTTTTGTATTCAAAGGGATTGAGGGTTCTTGTTAAAGGGTTAATCTCTTTAAATTCCACTATACAAACTACAACAGCAAATACTACTGCAACTGTTACTGCAAATGTTACTATCACTACTACTGCAACTACTGTCTATTGTTTCAACTGCTAGAAAGACTAAAATAGAAGACTATTGCCACTCATATTAGAACCACTATTTTCACAATTGTTACTAGACCTGTTACTGCTACTTCTGCAAAAGCTAATACAATTACTGCTACTGCTGCTAAAATTACTACTACTTGGTGTAGTTCATTGCACATATAAAATAATACAATACACAAAAATAAAGACATGCATACATAGTATGTAAAAGTGAGTAAGTAGATGATTCAATATCAATAAAATCACTAACTATACTTACACTATGCTTGCAATCATTCTATGATTAATTGACTTTGTGTTTTTCTGTTAACTGTTTATTTAGGTTCTGCCATGCAGAAGAAAGCAGAACGAAGGCCCTGGAGTGATGGGGAAAAAAAAGCTGTTTGGCGGCAGTTGGGAAATTACATAACTTTAGAGAAAGTTCCTGGCAAAGAAAAATGCCTAGAGTGCATAGAGGCAGAATCGGCACTTGAGAGGAGACACTGGATGGACATTAAGAGTCATGTACATAATACAATTCAATCAAGAAAAAAGAAGATGCTCAGTTAAGTTGTTTGTTCTTGTTTGCTGCTGTATACTGATGTTAAAGGGTTAGTTCAAATCTGTCATTAATTGCTCACCCTCATGTTGTTCCAAACCAGTAAGGCCTTCGTTCATCTTCGGAACACAAATTAACAGTCAAGAAAAAAGAAGATGCTCAGTTAAGTTGTTTGTTCTTGTTTGCTGCTGTATACTGATGTTAAAGGGTTAGTTCAATACTACGTTTCTGGACCTGGGATCATTTCAGGTGCGTTGCAGTCTGTGCAGGGCAAGAAGCTCTCGGATTCCATCAGAAATATCTTAATTTGTGTTCTGAAGATGAACAAAGGTCTTACGATCTTACGGGAACGACATGAGGCTGAGTAATTAATGACAGAATTTTCATTATTTGGTGAACTAACCCTTTAAGTGTTCTGCAGGTGTTGATAATCCGTTTGTGGATTTGTTTTGAAATATAGCATGCAAATTTGTTTAATAAACAACTAAGTCTGCTGATTTCTAATTTTGGAGTTTGGATTGTGATGGATGTCAGAACTTTCATCTTAGCTGAGGTAAAAAGTCCTAATGGATGGTTTAGTACATGACACAGTGATTCTAGCTATGAGTTTATCAAATCATAAAAAAATCATATTAAATATCATGTATATTAAAATAGAAATTTTGAAATAAGATGAGGTAGATATTTACTTACAACACACTGTAGTGTTGACAGCAGCTTAAAATATTACAAGTTGATGAAAAAATATAAAATGCATAAATATGCAAGCAATAATATGACCAGGTATAAGAGT